>JAOYSI010072903.1:2979-20760 GCA_025775065.1 Hiodon alosoides | reverse complement strand
AGGTACAAACTAATCACACTGTAACAAGAAGGTACAAACTAATCACACTGTAACAAGAAGGTACAAACTAATCACACTGTAACAAGAAGGTACAAACTAATCACACTGGGAAAATAAGGTATAAACTAATCACACTGGGAAAAGAAGGTAGTATAATTCACACTAGTGGCTCAGTCGGTAAACATTAGGTTGAAAAGCTTCCATAATTTATGAAGATTATAGAAACGAAATGCCTCACAATATTGGAAGAACAAAAGCAAAAACAAAAACATTTTTATTAGCAAATTCTGATATAGAAAGTCTATAGTAATATTACCCATGAACTAGCAACTAATTAGCCATCTTGAAAATGCCTTTTATCAAAAAGTAGTCAATGTTGGAAATTATGTTTGTCAATAGTTAGCTGAGATAATTTATGACATGAACAAGAATTGTATGACTTTGTAAATTTGTTAATGGTCTAAATGTGCTAATAAGCACACATATATAACTTGTGCTATTCGCACCCATCATCAGTGAAAATGTAGGCTAATAAAAGTGAATAATTTGCAACGGGATGTGAGGGCCATAAATGTGTTCTCTCATTTTACTTTAACTTTACTTTAACTTTACTTTAACTTTACTTTCATTTTAACCACCAGATTATTCCACTAAATGTTTGGCATGCTCGACAAAAAGTGTACTCAGGGTTAATCCACAGCACATTGTAAGAAACAGATGTTATTAAAGCTGCCAGCTCAAATCAGAGCAGCAAAATTAACCAAAAACGGCTTTGCTCAGTTTGATGTAGTGAATGCTGTACAATTTTAAAATCTTCCTAATTGATCTCCTCCAGCTACGTGTGCCGTTTGTGAGCCAACATTTACTTTGGAACGAGGCAGCTTCCACGGCAGCTTAACGTGACATTTCATGAAGGACCAGCAAATGAGTTCCTAAATGGAAAGCCACTTCTGTCGAATACAGGCAAACGCCTTGTTTTATTTGTTTTTTCATGAACACGTACAAAGTTGCACCATCTGAAAGGTGCCAAGCCTGTACTTGTGAAATGCTTTTCAGATCCAGATGACGGTTACCCTTCTGTGGGGAACGACAGAAATATTTAGGCCTCCAGAACAGATTAACGTGATCAGAATTTTCCCCTCCATCTACCAGAAGATGGCTTCCGCGTCCTCCAGCTACTGAGCTAAACTGATGGGGTCTCCAGGTCGTTCAGAAAGAAAGCTACTACCCTCCCTGGAAAGCGACATGTGGCCTGACCCACGCAGCACATGGTGTTAGCAGGGAGTTTGCAGGTCGCTACCCTTTCTGTGTACTCTCACAGTTCTTCCGGGAAGGAAGGAAGAGGGGTTCAGAGTGCCTAGCTGAAACAGGAGAAAGTCCTCACCATACTGCCTTTGCAAAAACCGGCATGTGTGGACTCCAACCAGCAGAATCCCCAGTGAAACCAGCATGTGTGGACTCCAACCAGCAGAATCCCCAGTGAAACCAGCATGTGTGGACTCCAACCAGCAGAATCCCCAGTGAAACCCACTTGCATGGACTCCAACCAGCAGAATCCCCAGTGAAACCCGCTTGCGTGGACTCCAACCAGCAGAATCCCCGGTGAAACCCGCTTGCATAGACTCCAACCAGCAGAATCCCCAGTGAATCCGGCATGTGTGGACTCCAACCAGCAGAATCCCCAGTGCCTTCGGGCCAAGGAGTTATCACATCTATGGCTACTATTACATTATTCAAACACTAAAATCACAGAATTCTCACGCCCCCATCTCTCTTTGGGGGAAATGTCACATTGCATCCATTCTGAGAAACAAAAACAGTCCTGCAATGAAATCCAGATGGATTCAAAGCGCATCAACCCCGCCCGACAACGTTACCCAGAATTGCTCCCGTGGTGCGACTTTGTTCTTGGTGATGCCTCGACGCGGTGAAAGAAAAGACAAGGGCGTCTGCATCCCAGTTTGGTGGTGAAGAAGTGGATGGTTAAGGCCACCGCACGTTGTGATCACACAGTATGGTGGGTGTCAGACAGCAGGAAGAAGCACACAAAGCTGTGGTCCAAACCCGGTCCACACCCGGTCCACACCCGGTCCGAACCTGGTCCACAATTCGCACGGCAGTGGGTTTGGACCGGTCCACACCCGGTCCACACTCCGCATGGCAGTGGGTTTGGACCGGTCCACACTCCGCACGGCAGTGGGTTTGGACCGGTCCACACTCCGCACGGCAGTGGGTTTGGACCGGTCCACACCCGGTCCACACTCCGCATGGCAGTGGGTTTGGACCGGTCCACACTCCGCACGGCAGTGGGTTTGGACCGGTCCACACTCCACACGGCAGTGGGTTTGGTAGCTTCTCCTTGTCCATTTGGGATTTAGTGTACAATTCGCTAGGAGAAAGAGGAGATGTTTTTACCTTCAAGCATTTTCTGTAGGCTGTTCCTCATCACATGGATGTTTTCAATGCCAATGAACTGAAATTTGATGTTGGAATAGTTGTCCTCGTTTTCATAGCCCTTTCCTGCGGCCCGATTGGCCATGGCGTTCAGCTGGAAGGAGGACATTGTCAGAGGAGCTCTCCCTAATGCCAGACACAATGCACAATAACAACACATATGCACACATTATCAGGCTTCCCCAGGGGATCCTGAATACTGGCCAGAAGCCAGAGAGTCCTGTGGTTTATGGAGCTCCGCTGCCACTTTAAACTCTGGATAACATGTCTGTCGGGCCTAGTGGTTACCGCTCGACGCTTGACCAACCCTCAGCCCGCCACCCTCACCACTTATTTTCCCAGATCCACCAGCGAGGGGGCTCACCTTGGGTCTGGTGTCCACCACGTACATGAACTTGCTGCCTGGGTTGGACTTCATGATAGCCTGCAGCATTTGCTCATCCTCCAGGCAGCGAGCGCTGAAGCCGGACAGGGGTTGGCTGCTGCGGCAGATGGCGGCCTTGGGAGGGGGAACGGAAGAGCGAAGTGGGTTCATGGAGGGGGGCACCTGCTCCGCGGCTAGGCTAACCGCTAATGCTATACCACATCCTATACAGCTCCAGCTCATTTAACTCAGAATTCACCTTGTTCCTGGGCCAGGAGCATACAATCATAGCACAAATCTAAGGCATATTATCACAATGTGTTTACTCTTTTTTCCAGAAGAATAAGACATTTCTCTTTCAGAAAATCTGTGTTTGACAGCTTCAGGGTAATGGAAAACATAAAACACTCCATGTAAATGTTCTGAACCATCTTGTGCATTTAATGCTTTTAAAAAGAAATAAAAGTATGTTAACATTGAAACATTATCGCTATTTGCATGTAAACTGTCCTGAAGAACTGTCGAGAATGTGAGGGGCTATTAGATTAAATGATTGAACTCAAAGAGAAAGCGCTGAGTTTCAGGTTTTTTTTTTTTTTTAGCTAACTACAACCACATCCCTAAAACTGCTTCTTTCTATTGCATGGAAGTTGACTGTAGGACCTATGTCTCATTCCCGTCATCACTCTTCCACCCACTGTTAATAAATCACGAATAAAGATACCGAGTCTATCGGCAAAGCCTATACCCTGAACCCTAGGAATCTGACCTGTCTAAAACGCTAAACCTCTGTATGCGTCGTTTGTCAGCACGCATGACAGTTTACGTCAATGCATCGAACACACGCGCGTCTAAAATATTATCCATGCTAATGCATTTAGCTTAACCGCGGAGCACGTCACTGAAATATCTGCAGAGGTCAAACACATTTTCATTCTTTTAGCGTTCCGCACATATAAATGCGTTTTATAAAAATAATGTAGTCCTCAGAGGGCTTTCTGTTTTCTTGGGAAGCGAGTCGAATGCCAGACTCCTCGCAGACTTGGCCTCTGTGAGGAGCCCAACGTGAACTTTATCATAACCACATATCATAATAACTCATGACTCAGCACACAGAGGAAGTATACTCAGAAGTATGATACTGTACCCAGAAAAGGGAAGTCTGCAACTCTACCTACACATTTTCTGACCGTCATTAATATTAGAAATTATTTGGATTGGCACTAGTTCACAGTACGGAAAAATATTCAAGAGCATTTAAGAACCTTAGAATATAGAAGAATGTTGCAGGGCGAAAAACATATTTGGTGAACAATTAGAAAAGGCTGTTTATAACTCACATGACTATCTCGACAGTAGTATGATAACACAGGAAAGCGACCTCTGCTTCGAAATTTGGAGCTCCCTACAATCACGGGGGGTGTAGCCGATTTCGGAACATATATATCAGGGGGATACGTGTCACAGACCTACAAAAAGAGAAAATTCAACAAGGCATCGTTTATAATGAAATAAGATGGTGGTCACAAAAACCAGACAAGGCCACTACTTGTATGGAAGAATGATTTTTTTTGTGCAACGTTCCCCCGTGGTAGGCCTTTGGTATTTTCCATCGTCCCTGGATTGCCTCGCAAGGTCACTGTCAAATGCTCGCTGAAGTTTTGGACACACTTCAGTGTAACCCCTCTCAGAAGATTAAAAACAACTAGCAGACAGAGACAACATTATTCATCAACGTTAATATGCACACATATGTCATGTACGGTGACAGTTATCAATATTAAATCTTACAAAATTGTCCTGTCCGCTTCTGCGTGTGATTTATCATTTAGAAACATACAGAGGACTTTTAATTGAAGAAAACATGGATGGTGTAGGATGTCGAGGGTGGAGTGTGCTAACCCTATACTCCCTGTTGGCCGGGGTGATCTGCCAGAGGTGATTAGGGGCCCCCATACGCCTGTACTCAGCCTTGAGGTCTATGAAGTTCCAGGACTGTTCTCTCTCCTGCTTGTCGACTTTAGGGTTAAAGGAGAAGCAGTAAAGTTCCTCATAGCGCTCTGGGGGGAAAAGAGAAGAGTAATTACATCATTACAGGCGCAGCTGCAGGTATCGCTCAGACTGACACAATATCGTGTTGGCACACTATAAGCCACACACCACCCAGTAAATACAAACAGGCCTGAAATGCAGAGGGAGTTAGCTGCCTGTTTCAGTCTGCCTGCGGGGTCTCACCTGGCCTGGAGAGACGCATGAGAGACGCGTGCACATCGTGGCAGTCTCGCTCCTGAGGGATGATGAACTGAATGACCTGGAAGTTCTTGCAGCGAATGAGCAGGGGGCAGCCTGAGGCCGTGGTGGCCAGTTTCTCCAGGCCAGACACCAAGCTGTGCAACACCTAGAGCAGGGAGACACGCTGTTCCCACGACCGTTCCCATGACCGTCCTCGACCGTTCCCGACCGTTCCCACGACAGTTCCCATGACCTTCCCCGACCGTTCCCATGACCGTTCCCACGACTGTTCCCATGACCTTCCCCGACCGTTCCCACGACCGTTCCCATGACCTTCCCCGACCGTTCCCACGACCGTTCCCATGACCGTTCCCACGACCGTTCCCATGACCGTCCTCGACCGTTCCCGACCGTTCCCACGACTGTTCCCATGACCTTCCCCGACCGTTCCCAAGACCGTTCCTATGACCGTAACCAGGCAACGCCTGTGTCAGTGACAGTGGATTTACCAATACCTAAGATCCAGTTCGCAGATACAGTGCTTTCTCATTATAATGGTGACCTGCCGATCAGTTGTTGAAAAGGAGAAGTGCTTAATTATAGCGAAACCGGAAGCTCATCGTGTCAGTAGAAAAACAAAATATGAAATGATTGTTTAAAAGTCTATTTATCGTTAATAATGCAATATTTTATTACCAAGTCATTTAAAACTAGTAAAAAAACTAGTTTAGAGCAGAAAATGTTTCCAGCCTCACAATGAGGGTTCAAGTTAACTTATGAAAAGACAGTTAAACACATGATATGCCTACCCAAGTTTCTTTGCGGACTTCGGACACGTTCTCGACAAAGATGGTGTGGGTAGCTGTCAGGTACAACGTTCCCACTGGAGACTTTCTAGAGGAAACCCTGTCAATCAGACGGACGTTCTCTACCTGAGCCAAGAGAAAATCCAAACACATTGACATAACTATACGTGATTGAGTTCAAATCGCATTTAGATAAATTTCGACAGGTCATTAGGCATATAATTTACATATGAACTAAATAAACGAGGATTAGTCGTACCCATCACAATGACATCAGAGCATTGAAATACCTGCAAGCAAGAACTGAATATCAAATACTTTGCATGGCTCCATTAGACAGAGATAGAAGACAATATTAAAATTATTCTTTGCTGAATGATATCCAAGTATCAAACCTGGTAGATATCTCTCTCTCTCTCTCTCTCTCTCTCTCTCTCTCTCTCTCTCTCTCTCTCTCTCTCATGACAGCCATTTATGTAAATAATTGTGTGCATTTAATAGTTATGCACATAAATAATTATATACATTAAAAAAATAACATATTCGATAGCTGAACAGTAATTGTAACGTTCGGAACAAAGTGTTACTATTAATTTTTTGGCATTTATCAGACGCTCTTATCCAGTATCCAGTATCCTTACAGAAGTGCTGTAGTTTTAGGGATTAAAGTGCGATACAAAACGGAGCTCTCCAGTTCATTGCGTTCATCGCCTTCTTAACACGCAGACATAACGCCGCGGAAAATATAAGTCTGGATACGACTGGCCTTGTATCACGCATTACCACAAAACGTAGCTTGAATGTAGAAAACGCTATGTATACCATCCAAATAAAATATCCACAAACGGAATTACTACGCTTATCTTACAGTATAGAGCAATACACCCTTGATTCCCGAAGTGAGTCTTGCTTTTTTATTGACCTATATCCCTTTCTAGCGGACTACCGTGAGATTGTATTGCATTACTTCAATAAATCAAGACGTAGCGGAGAAAATCATCAGTAGGTCGCCCATGTAATTTGCCGCATTCTAAGTAAAATACATTTATATACACCTTTGGGTAAATACGATTATAACCAACAAATGACGAACACGCAATGTGATAAGTACAAATAAAGATGAACGTGAAAATATAAAACAAAATATTTGACACCGTATTATCCAGTCATCATGACACAAATGGGTTTACCTTCGGCATTCTGATGTGCTCCATCACTGTAAAACAAACCAGACGAGATGACTATGCTGTTACCTAGACGCAAAGACAGGATCCAACCGGATTAAAGATAGTTGCTGTCTGTATGGGTATGTGTGAATGAAAGGCTAAATAAAATATCACGCGTCATCTATCCATTTATTTTATTGAAGTGAATGAACCTCAGGTAATTCAGACATGGTTCTCTTCCTTCGACCAGGGATTCACCCATCATCCTCTCGGATGTGACTATAACAACACGGTCCTAAAGCCTGCCCTGTGACGGGCTGTTAGAAGCGTCGGAGATCTGAGAATCGGAACACGTCCGAAGTACAAGTGTATGGACTAAAGAATTCGAGTTAGCAGTCTGTAACCTAAATACACTGTTTTCTTTATTTAGTAGTGTGTGCCAAGCACGTTGGACTAAACTTCTGGCTGTGAAAAAATCCAATGCATAATTTCCTGGGCCTAACAAAATGTAATAAGTGTACCGAGTACGCACATCCAGCTCCTGTACAGAAGGGAACGGATGCTGGCCTGAGGGATGCCGCTGGAACGGAACCAGAAGAGGGCGCCAGAGTCAGACTAGAGAATCCAGCGGCTTGCGTCGTACAGAGCCCTTCCGAAGAAAATGCGTACCTTTACCTTTGCGCGACACGTACTTCAGAAATGAACGCACGCATATTTTGATCATTGTCAATATTTCAGAAAACGTTTTCAACAGAATACAGATATTTTAATTTATTACGAAACAGACAACGTGTCGTCCACAATACTATAAGGATCAGGGGTCGCCACCACCAAGTTGCGCGACGGACACTTAACAAAATTACCGGACTCACTGACGGACATGTTTTTTTGTTTTTTTTTAAATAAATGACCACGGACCTCAAACTTTTTTACCACGGACATCTTGGCCGATCCCTGATAAGGATATGTGTGCTTTAAAACCTTGGTTTTCAAAGAGGGGGCCGCCAGGGGGGACTCAGCACATTTTTCTTTTTATTTTATTTGTTTTTACATTTGCCGTAGTATTGTCAATGGGTTTTTAAAGACAGGGGGCCTATAGGTTTAAAGACCTATGCTATTTGGGGGCCGTGGCATGGAAAAGTTTGCGAACCCCTGCCTTAAAACACCAGTTAATATTTTACTTTAAAAAATGCCTAAAAAAAATTCAAACTAATACAGATAATTCGATATTTTAAGAAAAATAATTAAGGACATGGGCACTAAGCAGTTAGTTTTGCATGTTAATTTAAAGCAATGATGTCTGCTAAAAAAAACTGTATGCATTTTCCAGTTCGAATATACAGGATTTTTTTTTTCTTTTTTTCGGGTAGCTAAACTGCAACAATTACACACCAAATGCAGAGCAGGAGTACCTCGGATCTCCACACACGAGAAATGTCACACCTCTCTCTATTATTTCGCAATCCCGCCCCTCTGGTAGGCTATATCTTTTTTTGACTATCCCACCCTCTTTTTTGGGACATATACAGGAGAAGGCACTTTACTGCAAGCGAATTTTCTGAACCTTGTTGAAAACTCCACCGGTCCACCACCGAGATCAACTGAAGTAAGTAGCGATCAAACGGTAGCCTGTCTCCCTTTCAGTGCTTACTTTGCATAGGCGAAATTATTTCCACAAAAAAGTTTTGCAGGTACTTGTTATGCAACGTGACGTGGGCTATGTGTGTTTGTTTCCAAATGTCATGCATTTTTTGTACGCAAATTAGAACTTTATATTAGTTCATTATCCCGTCGATAAGTGTCCGTTACTTAATTCGTTCCTAACCTCTTGAATAACCATCCCAGTATTTCGGTAGCATATTCATGTTTAAGTATGTTGTTCAGATAGTTGATCTTTCAGTGGTTTGTGAATAAATGAGCAAATAAACACGTTGTGCTCTAGCATTGTAAAACATCAAATTGATCTGGCTAAAATAGAATGTTTAATGACCGCTAACTTTTTTATTAGTGACATCTGACCGCTCTCCAGAGCAGCTGTGGTTCTCATCAACCGGCATCAAATCAGGACAGTATCATAATTGTCAAGGATAGGTGGGGTGGATTGATTCCCAGGCATTAAGGATTATCTTTTGAACAAGGATTATGGAAATCTTGAAAACGCTGTGTGGTCTAATCTCACTTCTGTCTAACGTTATGATTTCTCGGTCATTGCTGAGGGAAATGTGTTCTCCACCTCCCAACAACCGTACCTTTTAGAATCTTTGTGTTTAACGTTAATTGTATTAATGGTGTCTTAAATAAAACAACGTTTCAATGCAGTGAAATTCGTATTTAATAAATATATCTTGCTGGAGTGGCTGCAATATCCACTTATAAGTATTCCGTTTTAAGGAACGTTGTAGCTTTTCTGTGATCAGTTTTGATATTGTCAGTTTATAGCATTTTAAGTCGGCCTACACTTGAATGATGTAAATTCTGATGGTGACCTTGTTGATGAGAGAGAGGCTGTGACCTGCGGTAAAAAAGATAAAATAAAAAAGGAAATAAATAAAAAGAAACACCTGAAGCTGTCTTGTGATTCAGCCATGTCAAATGAGTGTTTATTTTGTTATTTACAAAATAGTTTATAGCGCAAACTATAACAGAGGTTTATATGTGTTGGTGTGGTTATGGGAACTGTATTAATTCAGAGAAATTCTTAGTTGCATAGTTATTGCATAATAATCTTAGTTATTTATCACATAGCATTCCCCACCCTGCTGGTAAATTCCAGTTTAGAGCAGCTTGGATTTACAACTGGTCTAGCTGGCCATGATCTTATTCAAGCTTACCTCTAGCTGGTTTTAGCTGACCAACAACCAGTTACCATGTTCCAAAACGTGTGTAAAACTGGTCAACTTCTTGACCTGGTCTAGCAGGTTCTGTCTCCCACTAGGGCAACCATACTGGGGTACATTTTGTTTAAATTGCCTGTTGCTTGACATAGATTTTAGATCCAAGCATTTACATTTTACATCTTGTCATTTAGCAGACACTCTTGTCCAGAGCGACGTACAAAGTGCTGTAAATTCAGGGTTCACATGTGCAATACGAAACTGAGCTATCTATTAACAAAGACTGAGAGTACGTAAAAGACTGCTGCAAAGAGATAACATATCAATAAACAAACTTAACCAAAAAAAATTCCCCCAACATTCTATACCTAAGCATCAAATATGGGTATTCCAACCATAAATATGAGCATCCGAGCATTTCCTAGGGGGGTTCAGGACTGAAGTGTGAGGTGTTGTCAGAAGAGGAACGTTTTTAGTTTCCTCTTGAAGATGGAGTAGACCTCGCACCGTCTGATGTCCTCAGGAAGGGTGCCCCACCTTCCTCCCATGTACATACATCCTCTAAGTAATACGTTTATATTTTATATCTGAAATGTTCTTAAGGGTAGCCTACATAAAATATCAATAATGTATCAGTATATGACTTACATATGTTTAACTTGCTGTTTTCTTCTTGTATTTTTTAAATGAAAGGAAATACAGTTGCATAATAATTTATAGAGGATCACGAGGTTGTCTCTAGTTATGTCTTTAATATTTACTGGTCAGCCCAGAGGAAGGGCACTTTAATATTTACTGGTCAGCCCAGGGGATGGACACTTTAATATTTACTGGTCAGCCCAGAGGACGGACACTTGTAATCGTGCACCACAAACATGACAGAACGTCCAGTCAGGCTGAGAAAGTGCGGTCATTCCCAGCAGCTCCGTGGTGCGAACCCCGGTGGACATTTTGTAAAAAAAAAAACACGCTTTGAGTGATTTTCAAAGTAAATGAAGAACCATCTGTTGAGGGGGGGAGGACAATACAACTCTTCTGTTAAACTAAGCAGAAATGATTGACATACTGATACTTGGCAGACCCTTTGCCCCGCCTCCTACTGTGCGGTGTTCATAGATCCTCAAAGCAAACATCTCCTCCACAATTTTGAAAAATAAACACTGTCCACTCTGTAACTTTGCCTCAGGGAAAAAAATAACAGTTCTAGTAATGTATTTGTCCTAGGATACATACGTTAAGTCCTTTCTTGTTTAAAAAATAAAATAATAATAATAATAATATTGAATTGATTAAAGGAAGAAGGTAGGGTGGCCTTTGTTCCTTACTGAACTGCATGTATGGGTTTTTAATGAGCATCCACGACCCGTCATGTGATAAATACATTTTTTCTTTTAAAAACATTGTCAGTGTTGTACATTCATACTTTGCTGAGGTGTGCTTTGTACAGCCAAAATCCTGCCAGATTTTTTTTGCAAAGTCACGACAGATTACCATTAATGTCCACTACGGCACAGGAGCTATAGGATTGAGTTTGATTTCAATTAACATGTGTAAGTAAGTCCTGGTGGGTGGCGGGATGAAATGAAAATGCTTTGCTATTAGTTAAATCCTTTGCTGACTCAATGGGATCATATGATGTGTGTCGCTGTTAGATGGAGTCCAACTCGAGTGAACTCGGCCTGACGGGGAATTTCGTCATGCCGACATGCAGAGGTCGTTGACAGCCAGTGCAGATGTGCCAGGGTGCCAGGGTCTCAATTCCCCAAACGTCACATAAATGTGAAATATGTAAACAGACCAGTGGCCAATAGCCTCAGCTCATCTTAGCATACGGTTACAGTGCACCTTCGTCATGACATCGTCTGAGTTCTGTCAACCAGGTGAAAGTGTGTAGGGTAACGTTTCTTTTTAAACTCCCAGGTCTTTATCGTACAGAAGCAGGTTAATGAACTTCCAGGTGAGGTTTTGTTCTCCAGCGGTACGTTCCCTTCATGGTTCTGCTCAGCTGCTGCGTGGCCGGTTTGGACGTCAGTTTTCAGGCGTTGAATAAAAGGGTTAGCGGCCCGGCGAAAAAAGTGCTTTGACGTGACTGACCACACGTCGGTTTGGCCATCTGTAACGTCACAGCAGGTAAACACCTGTGCCTTCTCCCCTGCCACGCAGCTGAAGGATGTAAGAAAGAAGCAGACGTTATGGACCCTAACTTGCAAGGGAGGCAATTTTCTGGAAAATAGACACCAGGCTGTCCTTTTGGCAACGTTTGTTTACGTTCGTCTGCAGAGTGGTCAGTTTCTGTTCGATGAGGTGTTTTAATAAGACCTTTATATTGTTTGCTCACTCTGAATTGTTGACCATTTGAGTTGCTTCTGCCTGGACTGGCACACCTGAGAGCCTATGTACAAACTTGGCACACTACAAGGCACGTGCTCCAGATTGGTTTTCCGACATGACAGTCGTGTTTACGGCTTATCGTTTACCCGACTCATCCTAGTTTTTTCATCTAAACCAGTACCCCCGTAGTAACTGGCTCAGTACACTTTGTTTTAATTGTCAGGTGAAGAACGTGCCTAAGTTTCATGCAGTGGCTGAACAGAACAGGTCACAGTTTTCATTAGCAGGAGAGGTTTAATGTTCAAAAGCTCACTGGGAGAAGGTGAGGCCCAGAAATGTATCCTAAGGATATTGATGGACATGGAGAAGAACTTTCATTAAGCACGGTAAGGGGGGTCCTGGTTTGATTCCTCACATCGTAACAAAAACATTTAATATTTTCTATCATACTGACTCTCGTATCCCAGACAACTCGCAAATTTTAAAGGGATTAACATGTGGTACCCATTTATACGGCTGGATGTCTGCTGAAACGGTTCATCTTCAAGTACCGTAGCCCAAGGACAGTGGTGGGGAGGTCCCCACCTAGGGCTTGAACCTAAAAAACTTAACCAGCAGTTCACCTGCTGCCCCTAGATTGGAAATCGCAACCTACCTTAAATTTGAGTTATGTAGGCTTATTGAGGTATGTACAAAAGTAGATATGTAGATGTGGGTATGTCTGCGGTCATGGCCTGAGAACCACAGGGGGTGTAGACTGGAGGATGTTTTGTAGTCTGGAGGATGTGTTGTAGTCTGGAGGATGTGTTGTAGTCTGGAGGATGTGTTGTAGACTGGAGGATGTGTTGTAGTCTGGAGGATGTGTTGTAGACTGGAGGATGTGTTGTAGTCTGGAGGATGTTTTGTAGTCTGGAGGATGTGTTGTAGACTGGAGGATATGTTGTAGACTGGAGGATGTGTTGTAGACTGGAGTGTGTGTTGTAGACTGGAGGATGTTTTGTAGTCTGGAGGATGTGTTGTAGACTGGAGTGTGTGTTGTAGACTGGAGGATGTGTTGTAGACTGGAGGATGTTTTGTAGTCTGGAGGATGTGTTGTAGACTGGAGGATGTGTTGTAGTCTGGAGGATGTGTTGTAGACTGGAGGATGTGTTGTAGTCTGGAGGATGTGTTGACTGAGTCTGAAATATAACGTATAGACGATGTGTGTAATAAATAGCATCCTTTTTGTAATTAATAAACAGTTGAAATGGGGGCCCAGGGTTTTAAAAGACTGTGGGGTATTCACATGAGTAGCACAGAATGGAGGAATAGAAGCCACCAGCCACTGGCGGTGTAATAAACTGGGAATTAGGTGGAAGTGCAACTACGCATGTATGCACCCCAGGCGCCGGGATTTACTGTCCAGTCGCTTAATACACTGCAATTTTAGTAGGATTTTAACAACTGAATTCCGAGTGGGGTTGCTTTTTTCTTTTTTCTGCTGACCTGCTTTATTAAGTCAGACGCTCCGTTTTTTTGTGTGTGTTTTTTTAATAAAAAGAATTTGCCTGAAACCATTTTCACATGTTTCACATCACTCCTATTGTGTCATTGTGTGTTCAGTCACATCTCACACTGAGCAAACAGTGTTACATACCAGAGGTTAAAGTGTTATTTAAAAAAAACCAACAAAACAAAACAAATCCTTTGATCCTCTCCGCTCTGCATTCAATTTGTTGGTTGAGAGAAACTCCAGGATATACTTAGCATGCTTTTGGTGAGGTTGCTCAAGTTCTTGGAACTAATCTGTCTGGATGTTCAATTTTTACAAGCGCTACAAACGCGGATTCAAGTCTAGACCTCTAATCTAGCCACAGACACTGTCAGGATAGCCACTTTAGCAGGGTTGGGGTGTGACAACAAAGTTTGGTTGTTTATATTTAGCTTGAACGGTGTCCGGGGTAAGATGCCAGAATTTTTTTACTTCTGTTTTCCCCGTAGACCCCTAAAGTTGGAAGGAAAAAGTCTTCTGGGGTGGTCTCCTTTGACCATTCAGCAAAAATTACGTATTTTGAAACTCTGTGTAGCGCCAGGACTAGAGGCAATAATGAATCCAATTAGCTTATGAAGCTGTCTGAAACTTTTATTATTGTCAAGGAGAGAATTGGCTTCACAACCCCTCTGTTGGAGTCGCTTTCAGGGCAGTGATGGCCAGCCTTAGAATTTCCCTCCAATGGCTCCGTTCAGACCGGAGTGGTGTGCTATGTTGCAAATTCATCTTGTCCGTGTCTCCCAAGGCAGATCCCGCCTTGTCTGGGTTATAGCATAGGAATTACTCTAAATTTTTTGTTCATCTTGGACTCTTCCAAAGGGCACATAGATCAGGCTTGATTAATGCAAGTTGTAAAGGTTCTCCGCCTTTGTGGTGCGGCTCGCACGCTCACTGCTTCTCACGGCTGCCCTGGCAATTGCACACGGCTGCCTTTGAACTTGTCAGCACAGGCTGTCTCAGGGAACCCTGGGTATTGTGAAAGGCCTGAGTGATGCCATGCCACGTGTCTAGGCTGAAAAGGTCCCAAATCGGCAATCCAAACTCAAAATTCTGTCTGAAGGCATGCCTGCTGCTAAAGTTGACCGAACGTGCTATCCCAGGGTACACACACACACACACACACACCCGTAGGCGTAGCAAGCCGTTAAATCGGCAGAGGTGTGAGAAGAGGCCAATCTTCACTTGGGAGTTGAAACATGATTTCGCTGGGAGGTATTTGTCTAGGGCTGCAGCAGGAATTCCCCCCACCCCTGCCTACCCATTAAGGCTGGCATTTGCGCCGTTGGTAGTATGGACCAGGTTGTGAAGACTTGGATCTGACCACTGGGCCTGATCGGTCGAAGGCAGGATCCGAGACTCCTATTAAAGGCCTCTCTCTTCCTAAAGCTGCACGGCTTGCCAGCGCCCCACTGTGTTGCCCACCGAGACCCCGACAGCAGTAGGCCCTGCTCTTTGGAGACAAGTCCCTGGCAGACCCCAATCTCAGACCCCTCGGAGTGGCACTTTCTTGAATCCTAACAGCGGTTTTATTTATGTGCTTTTTAATTGAGGCTGGGTGGTTTCTGAGCCGAGTTTCATACTCTGTGAGTGTAAAATGCACTAGCAGATGAACTGTAATTCGGAGTTGACTGAGGAATGAATCTGTTTGATTTTATTACTACAAAAGTTGCTTTGGGGTTAGAGTGTTTGCCATGTCTGTAAGACAGATAAGCCATATTTATTTATTTTATCAGCACTTAATCATGCATAATTAGCCCCCTAAAATAAGCTGATAAAAATCCTGGGGGTCTGCAGTAAGGGAATACATGAGGTTTCTCACCTCAGTATGTTTTTGCTCATGTGTTAGTAAAGTGGATCTGTTGCCTTCCATACCCACTGGCTTTGGGGAAAGTGGAACACTGTGAATTAGTCCTCCATTAAAACACCGTATCTCTGTGGCTCCTCACCCTCCCCCAGCCAATCAGGGGCCAAGCTTTTAGCTGCTCTTCCACACAGCACTGGGTAAACACAAGTGTCTGTTTCAATGTTTGTCAATGTCAGTTGCCTAACCATTTATCAGTGGTCAGTAGGTACTTTGGCAGCTGGGGTTGTTTGGCCTGTGTGCGCATTAGAAATCCTTTTTTAAGGAAAAAAAAACTGATAGGAGCCACATTCTGTGTAGTTGCCTTGAGGGCCCTGGCATGACCCTCAGTCGCAGATATTGTGGGGAAACATTGCCCCTTCCCTTAAAACTGGGGGCTATGCCCGTCTCTTCCCTTAAAACTGGGGGCTGTGCCCGTCTCTTCCCTTACACCTGTGCCTGTCTCTTCCCTTACACCTGTGCCTGTCTCTTCCCTTAAACCTGTGCCCGTCTCTTCCCTTAAAACTGGGGGCTGTGCCCGTCTCTTCCCTTACGCCTGGTGGCTGTGCCCGTCTCTTCCCTTACGCCTGGTGGCTGCGCCCGTCTCTTTCCTTACGTCTGGGGGACAGGTGGGAAACACACACACACACAGATTCGGATTTAAAAATAGCTGCCTTGGGTCGATGCCTGTCAGCAGTAAGTGAGGCTCTGAACACAAGACCTGGGATCTCCGTCTGGGCCATGTCCTTGCTATTCCATTTTTTTACTGATGTTTCTCCCAAAGCCTCTCTCCAGGAATTTGTTGTATTCCTTTTTGGACTAGTACTAATTCATCCCAACTGGTAATTATGGCGAGTGACTTTTCTGTAAGGATGAATCTTCCATGCAGTTCGGATGATGGAAATTGTAGCTCAGTCTTTCACCAGTAAGTGACCCTAACCCTAACCCTAACCCTAAATTGGTAAGGTGATCATCTCTCCAGCATATGTTTCATCCATAGTAAGTGAAAATATTCATCATGTGACTCCAGTCAGTCATGTGACTCCAGTCAGCCATGCCTAAATCCTCACCTTGTCACCCACAAAGTGCTATCACTTGCAACTGCTGAGTGTTAAATATAGGCTCTCACTTTAATGACACTGACAGCAACAGCATTCAATCAGGTGTACATACAGTCATGACATTTCCGTAGAAACGGGTTAGCTGTGGCACTGTGGAGGAGTAGAGAAGATCAGGTCACGGAGTGCACTGGGAAGTCAAGTTTCTGATTAATTCCTGAGGAAATGAAGGATAACGCCTGCGGCTGTGTCTGAGCCCCCCGGTTTCAGAGGGATGTCAAATAACCCAGTCCATCTACAGACAACCTGTAAGTAGGTGCTCAGTTCTGCTCTCCCTCGAGTCACGTTGTCGTGGTAATGCCCAGTTCAGGGGATTGTGAAACAGATGTATGAATAGTGATCACAGGTAACCATGCGCACCTGTTTGCAGCTACAGTTGAAGACTGTACTTCTGCAGATCTTATTTTTCACACGACCATGAAAGAAGCAAAAACACGTTCTAGCAACATTTTCACCTTTGAATTGTGGCAGGCAAATTATAAATGATATACTGTACTGGGATGAGCTTGTCACAAACCTGGAGGGTAGCCAACGGACCAGAGGGGAATTGTTCCTTGTCAGTCCCGGAACAATGGCTAAATGTGTGTTTGTGGGGGCCTCTCGGCTGTTATTCCCTTTAAAATTAATTAAATTAACGGAGGGGGCTATTTCCTTAGCTTTTTTCTCACGAAGAAAGCCTTTGTCTTACACTTATTACTCTCTCTCAGGATCTGAGAACATTCCTCTTACAGTTCGGAAGGGCTGTTTATTGAGTTTGTCCTGGCCGTTTCTCTGCCGATCTGTCTGCCAGTCGCAGCGACGCACGTTCTGCAGTGGATCTGCTGTTTGAACTTACCGGTCCTTTTGTGGTGTAATACTTGTGATTCCTGCTTTAGGTATTACTAATATTCAGAAGTAATGCAGTGACTCTGCTGTTTGAACTTACTGGTCCTTTTGTGGTGTAATACTTGTGATTCCTGCTTTACGTGTTACTAATATTCAGAAGTAATGCAGTGACTCTGCTGTTTGAACTTACTGGTCCTTTTGTAGTGTAATACTTGTGATTCCTGCTTTAGGTATTACTAATATTCAGAAGTAATGCAGTGACTCTGCTGTTTGAACTTAC
>JAOYSI010072902.1:0-20762 GCA_025775065.1 Hiodon alosoides | reverse complement strand
CTTCTAGTTTTCCTTTTTATTTTCCTTTTTTTTTTTGACCGTCATTATTTTTAGAATTTATAAATTTATATTGCTGTGGCTCTGTTTGAGAAGCAGTTAAAGTATTTGCCTTCCCACTAAAATCGTGGGTGGGTAAAGGTTTTCCGTGTACCACAAGTCTTAGGATTATCACATTATTAGTCTGTTTGCTGGTATGTGTTTCACTTGGAGAAAGAGGATGTTGAAAGTCAGGAATGTTTGCCTTTATGCTTGTTTCTTCTTTGAATGTGTGTGGCTCGTTGTTTTAGGGGATGAAAAACCTGAGCTGTCGTCTGTTCAGGTATTCCCATGTATGTTGGACGTGAAATATTAACTAGATATTGGCCCGTGTCTCTGTCTCTGTCGGTGTGAGAGCACTGTGAGGGGAAGAGCTGATTCAGCCAAAGTGGTTGCTGAGGTCTGTCTGTGAGAAGGTGGGAGCCCTGTGCGTGTGTTGTCAGTGTGGTTAGAGGCCCTCCGGGAAAGAGAGTCCGGTGCCACATGTAGTCACCGTTTCCAGCTCCTTCATCCTGGACTGAGACCTCACAACAACCTTGAGTTATGGGCCAAATGCTTACGGCACCCAGAATTTTCCCTCTTTTCATTGATGGGGGGAAAAAAAGCACAAAATGCATTTTTAAGTTTTGTTAATGTCGCCTTGTGGGGGTCTCATTACTTTTTCTGCTGAATTAAGAGACACTGTACTGTCTTTCTCTACACTGTAATGTTAAATTGGATTCTAGGGACTCTCCAGAAGCATATGTTGCTGTACACCTAGTCTTTGGTTTAAACTCCCTCTTGCAGAAAGTCGAATGCGTAACTCTTCTTGTGAGATTCCCACCATTGACTGCTGCTTAGTGGGTTAACTGAGTGGAGCAGCAGGGTCTTTGTGTTTTAGCTCCTGCCTGTACTTTCAGGTCTTCTCTCTGGTGCCGTCTTCTCGTAGCACCACAGCAGTGCCCTGAGAGCCTGGTGGACATTGTGAATAAGCATAATAGTCAAAGGGAGACTTTTCTGTGTGGGACAACAAGAAATCCGCCCATCATGTTTGGGTATCTGAGCTCAGGAGTAATATAGTTTAATTTAGCTCTGTGTTCTTTCACTGATTGGCAAAAGGAATCCCAGTAGAGCGTTGAGGAAGTTAAGACCATGCAATCATCTGCTCCACCCTTGTGATGAGCCCAGAAGACCAGTCCAAACATACAAACATCTACATCTTGTTCCTGGAGCAAGATTCTTTGGCTGCTGTCTTCTTTTCAAAAGGTGGACCGGAGGATCACTTGTGGTATCACTGTCTAGCATACGGTTTCCCTTGGAGTGTTTGCAGCACCGAGGAGACGGTAACATTTTGACACTGTATGTTATGGAAGGGAGCCTCTTTTACAGACTTGTGCCATTAATCATCTTATTTTAGCTCTTTGCAGGTTACTTCATTTAATTTACTTCCTTGCATTGTTAAATGATCTGCTTTTCTTCAAGTCAAAATCGAGAGATGAATATAAATATATATACTATAAATTGTTTATGGTGTGAGGTGGAGCTTTGGTTGAATTCCTTTTATTCGTTTCCCTTATTTCCCCGCCCCCACCCTTACCACCACCCCTCTCCCCATATGGTTTAATAACGCAATGTACTGGGTTTTTTTTTTTTGTCTTAATGAACCACATTTTGAAGTATTTTCCCTTTGTTCTCTATCCCATCAGTTTCTATTTTTTGCTCTCTCTATCCTCTCTCATCCTCCGTCCCTTTCCCCTGTGCACTTACCTCACCCCTGTTCCTCTGCTGCCCTGATGACCCCGGTCGAACCTCTTTATCATGGCTTGCTCAAAGCACCTCTGCTCGTACCCACACCGTAATCGGCCTCCCCTTCCCCCCTTTGCCTCCCACAGGTGATCGATGGGAAGCTGGCCCCCTTCCTTTCCAAGGTGATTAAATTCGCCAGCTCTCACGTCTATGGCTGCAGCCTGTGCAGTGAGAAAGGCTTCATCTGTGAGCTGTGTCACAACGGACAGGTCATCTATCCTTTCCAGGACGGCGCCACCAAGAGGTGAAGGAAAAGCCAACGTTCTGTCCGTTTGTTGGGTTAGATCCCTGGGTGGGACACTGGAGTTGTAAAGGTGAAAATGAACCCTTAGCTGCCCTGCTGCAGTGGAATCATTGGTACTATTGGGAAAATGACCAGATAAATTGGTCGTTTGTTTGCAATTGTAGAGAGAACAAGGAAGAGAGAATAACCTATCAGTTATAGGTATTGCAGTTTCTGGTAGGCCTTGACTTCAGTGTAATGTAATGGCACCCTATGTTGAAGCCATATACAAGAACTGACAAATGTTAATCCTGGTCCATACAAATTAAACTGACAATGGGACAGAAGGAGAGAGTTACATGTTTGGACTTCTTCCCTGGATTCATCCAATAGTTTAAAGCCATGGGGTTACGTCAGAATACCTTCTCAATTCCTAGGATTTGTAGCCCATGTTAGTTATTTATACAAAGAGCGACTGTAAATAGTTTGACTGGAATGACCTTGGGCCTTAGTAAAAATTAAATTTTCCTTCGTATTTTTTTATTACCCTTGTGTGTGTGTGTGTGTGTTTGTGCGTACATGCGTACGTCCAGGTGCGAGGGCTGTGGGGCGGTGTTCCACGCGGAGTGCAGATTGCGTGCCCAGCCGTGCCCCCGCTGCGTGCGCCGGGAGCTGCACAAGAAGCCATCGTCCTTCTGGAGAAAACTGGATCCCCGGGACAGCCCCTCCGACGACACCCTCAGCTGCTTCGAGTTGCCCTTCCAAGACACCTGAGAGCCACACAGGGAGGGTGGGCATGGGAGGGTGGGGATGGTGAACGAGGGCATTGCGAAATGAGGTGGCACTCACAAACGTGGCAGTGAAGCTTTGAGAGCTTGCAGACTATAGAGGGACTAGCTTTGATTTGGGTGTGTGTGTGTTGAGAGTGTGAGAGAAAGAGAGAGTGTAGTTTTCATGTGCCTGAGAGCTTTTGTGGAAAAACGAACATGTGCGTTTGGGGAGCCAGTATAGTACCTTGGCCGCCAACTCTCAGAGCTGAGTGCTTGTCTAGTTAAGGATGCTGGACCCCTCACCTGAGACAGAGGCTACAAAAACACTGCGCACCTCTCCCAAGAAGTTCCGCCACATAATGAGACCAAACGACCCTCTCCTTTCATCTTGGGAATTACTGCAGGGACCAATAACACACAAACACACACACACACACACACACACACACAGATAAAAGAGGAGACATCCGGGCTCCATGAAGCTCAGCCTTGATTCAGTAATAGTGTGGCATGGGGACAGATGTGTGTCATATCTACATCTGAAACACTCCAGAGTTTCTAGACTCTCCGACTCTCCACTCACTCCCAATGGACCGGGGGTCTCTCGTCTCACTCAGACAGTGTTGCAGCGCCTGCTTTCTTGCTGTTTCCGAAGGATAGGAGGCTTTGCCAGGCAAGCCTGGGGATCGGTAATGACCACATTGGGTAGCCAGGTTGTCACAGTACATTGCATAGAAGGATCGGACCTAGGGATACCAAGCCGCTTGGACTGCCTGTAAACTCATCTGACTTCGCTGGCCTGTCTAACCTGCCCCCTTGCCCTGCCTTCCTTTACGGTGCTGTGTTCATTGGTCAAATGTACTGTTCTTGTGCGGTGTAAGTGCTTCAGTAGTCTGCCTCCAGTCCATTGTCTAACCCTTCCATGCTTTGCACTACGGTCCTCAAATTACTGATTGGGGTTACTCTGTATGTATTTAAAAGGTGTAATCCAACAGTGCGTTATTGTTTATGTTGAAAACATGGCTTGCTGGAAGATTTGAAGGACAGGTGGGGAAACCTCTCTTTCGAAGTGGCCAGACACACAAAAAAGTCACAGCTCTAGGATTGACAATGGCTTGATCTCATAAGCAGAAACTCGGACGTGAAACCCCAAGTCACTGTTGCTAAAGGTTCTCTTCAATGACGGGCTGAGCTTTGACTCTTGCTCCTCTGTTCTCTACTCCTTACTTTCTCCACTTGAACTTTACTTAGGCAATAATTCCATTTTCTGTGTGCTCAAGTTGAGATACTTTCCCTATGCAACCATGTTGGCCTTGTGGCCCTCCTCTGTTAACCCAAGAGTACTGGCGTAGTCCAGGTGCCTTGTTCTGTGTAGTTCCTTCTCCTTCATTTCCCACCTGGTTCTGTCGGTATGAAAAGGAGCAGGTGAGGAGCGTGTGAGTAGACATAAAATGACATATCCTTTCTAGAGGTGGTCTTAGCATGTTGAGAACATCTTCTGCACACACCCGGAGGTTATCGACAACTGTTCCATTTTTTTTTCCCCCTTTCGGAAATCAGTTAATTAAGAATGTGTGTGAGGGGCAGATATGAGCTGGACGGACTGGGTTGACTGACTGAGGGAAGAGGGGTGGACAGGATTTAGTCCAGGGAGGGGACTCCTGATGGCTCTCTCATTGGAGCAGTTAAATGAATGACACGTCCCGTTCCCATCAATGATTGGGATAACCTGGGGTCCTTTTTTAAGACTTCTTTCATCCTCTTGAAGAACATTTCCACAGGTTTGGGTTTGCGTGTTTTTCATTTTTTATGTTTACGGGTTTCTTTTAGGATGACCAAGAAGGAAAACCGTATCTTACCTGGCTGAGACAAGATTTCAGTGACACTTTAAAGAAAGAAATTAGAATAAAGTTTTTTGTTTTTTTTCCCCAAGTTATTCTTGCCAGGATTTTGTTATTCCGTAACAGGACATTTGCACTAAAGACTTCTTTGTTTTGTTTTTGTTCTTGTTTATTATGGGGAAGTTAACTTCTGTAAATGTGTAAATAGTGTGAGTATATTAGGAAAGTGGAGGACGTACTGTGCCACTTGCAACATGCTTAGAATATCTTCTTATTTATTCAATTACTTTATCTTAGCTTGCCTTAAATCAAAAGCCAAGATAAAAGCCTGTTGATGTTTTGTGGTCTCTTTGAGTACATTGCTTTGGAAGCAGGACAGGCATGTGTTAGACAATTTGGCTTTGAATTGATCTCTCTCTCTCTAATATATAAACTGTATTTTAAGTCGCACTTTTCTAAAGGGAGACCTGTATTATAACAAAATATGTAAAGGTTTTGTCGTTAGAATCCACGAAACAAACAATACCATTGCTTCCTGAAGTGGCATCACACTTGATTCATTCATGACATGGTTGTGGATTTTGGACTAAGTATATTTTCCTCAAAGAGAAGATTATTTATCGTTCCTGTATTATGGTTCCTGGTTAAATATCCTTTTCGAACCTGCTGTGTCCCCCGATCTCATACTGCAGAAAAGTAAAAAATGTGTAATATGGCAGAGGCCATTTGAAAAGAGTCATTATAGAGGAAATGGAGGTTTCTAGACTTTTTATTTTTGGTGTTGTTAACGGTTATCTGTAGAGGTGGGACACTCAGGTGGAAGTCAGGCTGTTTAATTGGTCAGGGATGTATACATGTGTTGACACAAATGCACTATATCCAGGAGAAGCCCTGCCAGGTTTCTGTCTGTTACAAACTTGAATATTGTATTAGGGATTTTGATCGCATCTTTTTGAAAATCAGGGATCCGCAACATTAGCAGTGTGGAGAACAGCTTTGAGAGACGGGGAAGGAAACGTACAGGATAGGTTCCGATCACCAACTGAAAACGTCTTTCTTTTCATTTCGTTCACAGAAACGGAAATAAGCACTTGAAATTGAGACTTGAAAACGCTTTTTTTGTGTTTTGACATAAAATGTTACCCATAACACATACATATCAAGTTGTGTTATTATTTAATGAGTATTTATTATAATTTATGTTCTAACTGCCTGTGGACTAGCAATGCTTCCCATGTGTATGTGAACAACTCCTGTCTGACTCCATACTGCGGCTGATCTCTTATGCAACTACAGACTGTGTCAGTATCCTTTTTTCTTTTTTTTTTACCCAGCGATTCCAATAAAGCAAAATATTTATCACATTCAGCTTGTGCTCCATTGGTGGTGTGAAAGGCTGGTTCTGTTTAGTGAAGTAACTCCACACTCTTTGTTTTGAGAACATGAGTACTGTGACTCGTAGACTCCAAAGGTCAGAGTGGATTTGACTTAAAATAAAATCTCAAAAGACAAACTTGTTTGGTAGTATATGGTTCCTTCTTGGTTTAAAAGACAAAAAAACAAAACATCCCTCTGACATGGTTCATGACAGAACCGGGCTTGTAATTTGTTTTTAAATAATACAGCAATGTTTGGATATAATTATAGCCCATGTTTAGTCAGTTTACTTCACATGATTTATTTACCTATGCATGTAAATATATCATTGGTGATTCAGCAGGGTCCCAGTTTTTTCAGACATGGCAACGGTGTCCTACTCCAGCTGTAATCCCATATTGTAATCATTATTTCAGGCTATTATGGTCAGGACAGGTTAGAGGGGTGCTGCCAACCCCCACCTGCTTAAATGCCCAGGGATCTTCAGTGTTCATGTCTGATGGTTTTATTGGACAGCTCCTGAAGCCCCAGTCCACTGCACTGACAGGACCTCTTATTCTTGGCCGCTCTGGGTTGTCATTTCCCGGCGCTCAGAAAACACCTCTCTCTTTCTTCCCACGGTTTTCCCTCGGTTCTTCATGTGGGGTTGATTCCACCTCATCTAAAGCTGGTGCGTTACCTCCATGAGATTCAGGAAAGGGGCTCTAGTTTTAGGCTACTCCAAGCCACCTCGTCGGCGTAATGGACTTGGTCTACATTGATATGGTTATCTCTCTCCTCTTCCCTTTCTCCTACAGCAGCCGTTTGTCCTGGAAGCAGAAAATGTAAAGCTCTCTCCTGACAGAGAGGAATCTGCTGGCCTGGAGGGGAGGGCAGACCCTCTGCCTTGGTCCCCAAGCACGTTTTTGACTTGGGTCAAGTCTCTCTGTTGATTACAAACTCCATTAACGTCTTAATAAATGGCAGGTCAAAGTTCAAGCCTCACTGCTTTCCCATCCAAGCCTGCTGAAACAAAGCCCACATGGTTTCCTCAGACTGAAAACCACTAGAACAGAATGGATGGATTCTGGGATGCCTGGTTTCATCCATTTCCGTGTAAAGTTTGTTTATTCATTTAAAATCATGCTGAGGTTTTACTTACGCAGGCACTTGCGTTAGAAGGTGACTCGTGTGATGCCCTGAAGGGGCTTTTCAGTCTTATGAGGTCGTTATATTTTAAACAGCGTTTAAAGACACAGTGGCAGGTAGTGCAATAGTTTTCCCTTTCCTGTCATAATGAATAAGCGCCTTAACGCTTCTTAAAAATATTTTCCCCCTGATATTAGGTGTGTAGTACTTCAACCTTTACCTTGAAAAGGAGAAATGTTGATCATTATTTATTCATACACAATTCAGCAGAAAAAATACAATATTTCAGAATAGATTCTGTTCTCACATGCAATGAAGCCTATTTTCATTCAGAGAAAGTTATAGAAAGTTCCAGAAGCTTTATACAAATCTCCAGACAACAAAAATTTGATACAGGATTATATTTGTTGTGTGTTGCTTGTAGAGACTTGAGGTGTGTAATGTCTGTGCTTTTAAAACACCACGCCATTCAAATTATGTTTCTTTTCTGAGCAAAAATAAAATATTCCATAACCTTTTTGTTTTTGTTGAATCTTGTTTTTGGTTACATTTAGCAGGGGCATATATATGTGGGGGAACTGAATTGCCATGTAATTTTTCAAAGTGGTCTGTATTGATACATTTTCCCATAAATCAATTAAAACCATTGCATTGCTGTAATTTACATTAAATTATATTCCCAAAATGAATGAAAATCTCTGCACAAGCACTTTAATGTCTTGACTTTTCCATCCATGTTGAACCTACTTTGTGTAGATGATTAAAGGAGAAGGGACAATTCTGGGGCTCAGTTTTTCCACGGCATTTCTTCTCTCTTTTCAAACAAGCCTCTGTGAGTCTCCCCTTTCTAAAAAACCTGTTAGAAAAACTGTTACAAATTTGTTGTGTGTGTCTGCTGTGTGCGTGTGTGTGTTCAACTCTGTGGCTTGACTCATTTGCCTCTGATTTGTATTGAGGTGCAGGCAAATTGAATCTGAGTGTCCGCCGTGCTTAATTGTCGTCGCCAATTAGTGCATTGTCAGCGGGCACAATGGCTCAACTGTAGCGAGCGGAACGGGCGCCTTTGTGCTTCTCCAGCGGTCCGCGGGCCAGTCAAGATTCATTTAGAGCCCTGACAAGTTGGGACCGAAATGCCATTGGAAGAAAGAAAACAAAAGGCAGTTTAAGGGGAAGGATGGAGACACGGGATGGAGTGCATGTCTCGTGAAAAGGAAGAGTGTAGCTTTAGGATCTTCACCCTCCCTTTGTATACACACACATACACACACTGCTCTCTCTCAGGTCCAGTGGCCATGTAAACGCACCCTGAGCCTTGATCACAGTGATGGACAGAGGTTGCTTTTCCAGACAAATTCCTCCATATCACAAATGCGTTTGAACACGAGTATCCCTTCATTCTTGGTAGTGGGAAACAAAATTTAGGGATTATTTTTCATTTATATTCTGAAATTCTAGTCTTTGCTAGTCACATGTGCAGGTCAGAATTTGAACATTTCAGGTATTTTCTGCCAAATATCCCATCGACATCATTGGGTTGTTTTCCTTTCCATTTCCTTTTTTTTTATTGCTACCCAGTAGCCACTAAGAAGCATTCCTGAGCCCGCCTCCTAATGGCCCAATCACTGCCTGGTTTGATTGATCAATACTCATCCTAGCCAATGTGTTGCCTTCTGACCGTCGTGGTGACATCATCAAGTGACAACAACACCTAAAGGGAACTCCAGCTTTTGGCGGGATTAGTCATGCTCAGCCCAGATTTATAAACGCTTGCTTCCTTTCATCTTGAAATTTAGATTCTGCCAAAATATGATTCCACAAAAAAGTCCTTATCTGCAAAACCAGCCACCCCACCCCACCGCCTTTCCCGTAACAAAGCCACAATGTGATTGCGATACATTCCTAACGTTTTAAATGTCATGTACATAGCTCAGCCTGAGTTTGACACAACCATGTGTTGTTTAATGGCTGAGTAATGTTTAAGACTGGTGGATCATAGACCACTGTGGTTCAGGTTTCAAGATATTTACCTATCCATGATTTACAGCTATTTCACATCTGAGGCGAACACTAGAACTTATCTGATTGTTAATGCTGAGTGTTCTCGCTCTCCCCGTGTTGGCGTTGATTTCCTCCAACTTTCCGAAGACTGGCAAGTTAGGTGGACTGGCGTCTGAAAAATTGGCCCTGTTTGAGTGGTTTTATGTGTTTCTGTGTGTTCCTGGGCCTGTGATGGACTGGCGTCCCGTCCTGGCTGTTCCTGTGCCCTGTATCTGCCAGGCTGGGCCACAGCACACCGTGACTCTGAAATGGACAAACAGTTTCGAAAAAGAATGGATGAATGGGGCCCAATGGTTTTCCCTAACCAATACAATTTGTTTATGCAAACTGGAATGTATTATGTCTAATATAATAGGAGAACGATTTGCTTCGTTTCTATGGACTATATTTAGTTCTATTATAAAATACATGTGTTACCTCCTTGAGTCACAAACAATACATTGATAGCCAATTCAGTGAATAACGTGGGAGTTCCCTTACGAATGCTCAACACAGTGTTAATCAGACTGCTTGCTGCTGCTCCTGATGGGGGTCAGAGCCTCAGGAAGTCTTTGTTTGTGTTGAGGAGCCTCCACCCAGAGAGCGTGCCGTGTCATCGGCCCGGGAGTGGATGCCTAGGGAACAAACGGGTGGCCACGCTTTACGAATGTGCACCGGCGCTCGCAGCTAGCGCTCGCTGACATCTGCAGAAGGCCACGGGCAGGCAGATTATGTGTATTAATGCCCCCGGGAGGGTGGATGGGAAAGAGACGAGAACAGATAGATTGGGGGGCGGGAGGATCCCTGCCAAGCGGGCAGCGTGACGTCTGCGCTTATGTGTGTATTTGTGGCAGCACCCTCTTCACAGCGGCGATGCATGAATGAAGTGTGGAATAAAGGCCTTTGTGCCGACACCTGTATGGGCGTTGGGGCGGGGGGTGGCTGTGACGGGACACTGAGAGAGAAGGGAGTGCTACAGACTACCCTGATGCCTTGGAATCCGCTGCTGAACTGTCCTACGTACACCACCCCCCCACCCCCGTTACCGCACTATACGAAACGCCCGGCCGACCGGTTCTTCAGCGGAAACAAAGAGAGTCAGCCCGCTGTGAGGCGAGTCACACACCAACTGTGTTTGTCTCTCCCGTGACAGTACATTTTCCAGCTACTTACTTTACTGTCTGACCAATGCAACATTTCTGTAGTACATCGTTTTCTTCCTCAGAGACTTAAACAACCCTTCCTAAATCAGGCTGCTTCCCTTAAATGTAATGGTCTATCCAGTCATTCATTGCCCCGCTCCAGTAAATCACAGATCCTTTAGTTTACACCCGAGCACTGTTCTGATGTGATGTGTGCGATGCCTCTGAGCAGCCATTGTCCAAAGATGTTTAAGTAATCTCGATCGTAGCTGGACGGTGTTAGTGTCCCGTTCATTACAACCCTACAGAAATCTACCGCAGGCACTGATTAACCCAAAAGCCTCCAGTTGAGTTGCTTCAGCACCTCTGGAATGCAATCCTTCTCTGTTTGCTCTTGTCTATCTCGTACACAACAGTTTAGCCCATGTTATCTCGGTGTTAACAGGCAATAGAAACACTTCGCTAAACAGTTGAGTCATGCTGGAACACACGTATGCACACACACACACACACACACACACACACACACACACAAACACACCTTTCATGAACTTTGTCCTCGCAGCTTGTCGTGTGACTACCGAATCCACGCCAGGGAATCGTGCTGTATGACAGAGGAGGAGAGAGAGAGACCCAATTGTTAACATCCGCCAAAAGTCTTCCAGAACAAATCGCAGTAAAAGCAATGATGAAGTGACAGATCTGCACTCATCAAAGGATTTGTCTATGTTGTTCAAGCATCAGAGGTACTGTTGCCCCAGACCTCCTTTTGAGTTTACATAATCCACACTAGTTGACATTAATTAGAAAGGCTTTGAATAACCACCCACTGCATGCATATTAAGTTGACAAGCAAACTTTAACCAGCGGCTGAAGAGTTAGCGTGCAAATATTGCTTTCTCAAAACATATTCTCATTCAATATTCTCATTCAGTTCCTTGCTACTAGCTGTGCAAGGCAAACGACTAGGAAGTCAACGACAGTGGCTGTCAGTATAAAGTGCATTGCCCTGTTTATTTGCCAAAGACTCTCTCTCAGTGGTTGGGCCAGTATAGACACATCACGTGACTCAGGTTTGCTACGCACTTTATCCCCAACAATTGTAAATGCACAGAAGTTGGGTACGATATTTAAACATGGATATTACATTACCAAACCACACCACTTGTGTTGCTGTTTAAATTTATTACGAAAAAATAGAATTAGTCTTACATTTGACCCCTGGGTTTGATACTTGCCACAGGCAACGCAGCAGTAAACAGTAAACCGGAGAATGAGCTTTGAACTTCAGAACTCAGGACTGGAAATGAAATGAATGCCCTTTAACCTCTATGTTGGCTCTGGTGTTATTGCTTAGGTAGGACATATTGAAGGCAGCTTTGTAGTCAGGTAATTTGCTGTGTTTGCCTGGCAGGAATTAAGGCTAGGTTAGCACCATTATCCCTGTGTTCACACATTGCTTTATAGCTTAAATTATCCCTTAACGTAAACATAAAAGTAATGCAGGGCACAACGCATTT
Organism: Hiodon alosoides; assembly: GCA_025775065.1. Taxonomy (NCBI): domain Eukaryota; kingdom Metazoa; phylum Chordata; class Actinopteri; order Hiodontiformes; family Hiodontidae; genus Hiodon; species Hiodon alosoides. The sequence continues at coordinate 8,903 of JAOYSI010072902.1, read as the reverse complement.
GGTGTTTTTAAAAAAATTTTTATCAGGTTCTTCAGTCTTATTTTACCACACACACGGTGTTTTATGTCCTGCACTACATACAAACCTCCCTTAATTCTCAGTTCTACCTGTGGGTTATACAGCAACCATTTATACCAAGGTGGCTTTGTTGAGGTTCTGATTAAACTGATTGGTTAAATCCCTATTCATGTCCCCGAGGTGCTACTTCGTGCGATTCTGCCAAAGATACCTGTTGGGCAAATTCCCGGCACCGGGTTAGCCGGGAACTTGAGTATTGTGGGGTTTTTTTTGGGTTTTTTGTTTGGCACATCCCTGCCTATCATTGGCGAGAGCGCACGGAGGGCGCGGCGTAGAAGTGTGTTTATCCAGAGAAATCTTATTCAAACGATCTTTGGTCAATGGTCCTGAACGCGAGAGGGCCGGGATCTGACTGAGGTGGGCGTTTTGGATGTCTGGAAGCGGGTGGAGTTTATTCTACTTCGTTAGAGTGGTGCTCATTCTTGCTTCTATTCTGGAGACTGTTAAGGGAAACCGGCACCGTTTTCTAATGTGACCAGGGACCTACAGGAAAAAAACCTCAAATATAAACAAGTGAACTGGTGTTCAAGGAATTACAATCGGCAACTGTAACAAACGTCTGCAATCGGATTATCAAACTTTTGTGGCTGATGCGATACATAGGTTTTGTTGCACCTGAAATCCGTTTTTCTGATCTGAACGACCTAACTCTTTAACTCGGTCTGTATGTTAACTGCACAGGGCAACCTACAAGTGTGTTTATTGAGAAATACACTCTCTATAGACATTTAATCTATGTTCAAAGTCACTTTGAGGAGAGAATTTTTTTTTTCCGGGAGCTGTGCCCCTCGATCATACGACGAACCTGTTGCGAACTAACCTGTCGTGGACTACAAATGAGAAAGAAATTGGTGTGGAATGGTATGGGTTTTTAAAAACGCATTGGCCCGTGACTGAAACGCATGGAAGGAAATTAACTTCAAACTTACATATTTTAAAGCGTGGTGAATGATCTACAATTTAGCAGTGGAAGGATCAGGTAATGCGCGTGCTTTGAAAATACGCTAACGCTGCAGTCAGATTTAAAGTTTTTAGTGTGATTCGTCGCACAACACGGTAAAGGGATTTTATTTAGGAAATTCAAAGCCACCACGCTCATATTTCTTATAGTTGCTTTGTGTTTATTTTCTGAGGTACGTTTATAATCATGTCAGGCACGGTCTCTGTTGAAAGAAAATGCGCGCATGGTTTCTAACTGGGTTGAACATTTCCTGCGAATTACGAACTGAAGACTGAACATGAACTTTACTGTTTTCTTTTGGGATTTTATTTTTCAGAGACGCATTTTAAATTAACGCATGTAAGTGTGAGGCGGAGCTCCGGATTGTATTTAACTAAGATTTTTTTTTGCCATAGAAAGTCTCAACTTGTCATGGCGACTCTCGGCAGTATCATCCGTTGCCTGCTTGTGCGGCTCATCTTTCCACCACCGTGGTTGGCACTAGCTGCCTCCAAGGAGATTGTGTGTGAACCCATCACGGTGCCCATGTGCAAGGGCATTGGCTACAATTTCACCTACATGCCCAACCAATTCAACCACGACACACAGGAAGAGGTGGGCCTGGAGGTGCACCAGTTTTGGCCCCTGGTACGAATCCGCTGCTCCCCAGAGCTGCTCTTCTTTTTGTGCAGCATGTACACCCCTATCTGCCTGCTGGACTACAAGAAACCCCTGCCCCCCTGCCGGTCGGTGTGCGAAAGAGCCAAGAGGGGCTGCTCCCCACTCATGATCCAGTATGGGTTTGACTGGCCAGAGCGCATGAGCTGTGAGCGGTTGCCGGTGCTGGGCGACACAGAGACTCTGTGTATGGACCAAAACAACAGTGAGACCACCACTCTCTCGCCTCTCTTCCAGAAGCCCACTCCCAAGGGCCCGGCCCGTCGCAGGCCCCCCGCCCCCCAGGAGTGTGACCGGGAGTGCCGCTGCCGTGACCCCCTGGTGCCCGTCAAGTCAGATGCCCACCCGCTGTACAACCGGGTGAGCACGGGACCCCTACCCAACTGTGCCCTGCCCTGCCACCAGCCTTACTTCTCCCAGGAGGAGCGCACCTTCACCACCTTCTGGATCGGCCTGTGGTCGGTCCTCTGCTTCGTCTCCACCCTCACCACCGTGGCCACCTTCCTCATCGACATGGAGCGCTTCAAGTACCCCGAGCGGCCCATCATCTTCCTCGCCGCCTGCTACCTCTTTGTGTCGCTGGGCTACATCGTGCGGCTGGTGGCCGGTCACGAGCGGGTGGCCTGCAGTTCGGAGCACCGGCACATTCTCTACGACACCACCGGCCCCGCACTCTGTACTCTGGTCTTCCTGTTGGTCTACTTCTTCGGAATGGCCAGCTCCATCTGGTGGGTGGTCCTCTCCTTCACATGGTTCCTGGCAGCTGGCATGAAGTGGGGCAATGAGGCCATCGCCGGCTACTCACAGTATTTCCACCTGGCGGCATGGCTGCTGCCCAGCATAAAATCTGTGGCTGTGTTGGCCCTCAGTTCAGTGGATGGAGACCCGGTGGCGGGCATCTGTTACGTGGGGAACCAGAGCCTGGAGAACCTGCGGGGTTTCGTGTTGGCACCACTGGTGGTCTACCTATTCACCGGCTCCCTCTTCCTGCTGGCCGGATTCATCTCCCTCTTTCGCATCCGCAGCGTGATCAAGCAGGGCGGCACCAAGACGGACAAGCTGGAGAAGCTGATGATTCGGATCGGGCTCTTCACCGTGCTCTACACGGTGCCTGCCACCATCGTGGTGGCCTGCCTGGTGTACGAGCAGCACCACCGGCCCGGCTGGGAGCGGGCCCTGGGCTGCGCCTGCCCAGCTGAGCGCCAGCGCCTGGGCCCGGACTATGCTGTCTTCATGCTCAAGTACTTCATGTGTTTGGTGGTGGGCATCACCTCTGGGGTGTGGATCTGGTCAGGCAAGACCCTGGAGTCCTGGCGCAATTTCGCTGCCTGCTGCCGGGGCAGAAAGCCCGCCGGCGCTTCCGTGTACGGCGAGGCAAGCCCCTCCCTCACTGCCCGTGCTGGGGTAGCCACTGCACGGTCCTACCACAATCCAAAGTCCCTGTCACATGTGTGACCTCAGAGCTGAGCTGGAAGACTGGCCGTGCACGTTGCAGGCATATTAAATCTCCTCCATCCACAGGGAGGGAACATCAGTGAGAACCAAGAGGCGGCATGTATTATTTTTTAATCTATAGGTTGTAAATGTTGTTTACCTTTGACCTCGCCCTCTGCACTTGGTTCTATGGAGACTGACTTGCTGCAGTTAAAAAAAACAAAAAAAAAACACGTGAACAAAAAAATATTGCTTTGGATTATCGAAAAGAGAATATGACAGGAAGCTCAAGTTTATTGTTGTACTTGGAATTTGCTGCTTTGATGTATTTTATACTTAAAAGAGCCTTCATTCGGAATAAGGTGAGGGCTGTGCGCCAGATGAGACCCTGGGAGGAAACCCTTAAAAATGCCCAATGCCTTACTGACAACACATCTGGGAATATACCATGAAACACAAGAAGCGTCTTTTAACTTGGTGAATGATGAACCACTATTTATTTGTGTGGAGAGATATATTAGCTCAAAGAGCCGGCAACCCAAAGTTTTGATATGTTCTCTCTGAGAAGACCTAAAATGCGCCTGCGTCATCAGGACGCAAGAGGTCCTGTCTTGGTGGCTCCGCAGACAGGCTAACACCCCCCGCATCCCCTGCCAGTGATTCTGACCTGTGAATCTCACCTGGGACTATTTTGACCAGGTGTATAGACAGGTACTGTCCCATACAGGTGGGGGTGAGTGAGTAAGTGAGAGATTAAACGTGTGTGGATGTCTGTCAATGCATCTGTGCGGCCTTTTCAAGGGAGGAACATGTTTACAAAATGTACAAAACTTGTCATTTCCATCTTTAAAGTAATGAGAAAATGATCATTTTGTAATTCAAAAAAGGAAAAACAAATGAATTAGTTTGAGTGTTTCTGTTAGTGCTGGCTGTTGTTAATTCTCTCAAAAACACTCATGTTGAGATGAGGTTTAATCTTATATTATTTGTTGTAGTTCAAGTTTCCCAGCTGCCTCACAATGGTGTGGTTCTGAGCGCTTGTTAAATTCCCTTCTGTAGACGGTGACAGCAGAAGTGAAGTCCTTAGAATGCATCTGTGTACAATGAGCTGACCTCACACCAGTCTTGTGATCATGTAACCATAGTTATTTGTCGGGGTGTATATTATCATCATCCCCTAGTGGTTAACTATGACTGTTGCCACTCCAAACCAGTTTTTTTTTCAATGTAATTGGTTTTGAAACCTCTGCACTTCTCCTTTCTGTAAAATCCAACAACTGCAGTATGTAATATATCCGTTCCGGTTTGCTCTCATTTATCTTTTGGATTAGTGGATTCTCATTGTAATTGTTAATGCTATTAGGAAATCTTACAGCAGGGGTCAATTACAATACAAACTGGACCTGGATTTCTCCTCAGACCAGGCTTTAAGAACTGGTATAATTTTGGAGGTTTTACTGACAGACAAACGTCAAGGAGCCTGATTTGGAAGGTTCAGCTTTTCCGACAATACATTTTTCCGACAGCTTTTCCGACAATACATTCCTGTTGTGAATATCTGGTTCCCGACTGTCCTTAGGCCAAGTACTAGTCCAATGAATGTGACTGAGGCATCTTATCCTCCTGTTTAACTGAACGTTTGTGTCATTGTTCTCGTCAGTGAATATTTACTGCCCCGTACATTGTTGTATAAATCATCCCGAGTGATTTTTAAGGTATTATTTATAAACCAATTGTTGCCTCAGACAATGCAAATGAAGTGTATTTAGGTTGTGATTTTTTATTTTTCCCCCCTTCTTCAAAAGTGAATCTTCTATAATGGACTTTCTATAGTCCAGACAGCAACCTCTGCGTTCTGAAAATTAAATGTCAATAGGTTTAAAAAAAAAAAGAGAGATTTTTGATATTTATACTTTTATTTCCTTTTAAATTGTTTTGCTTCGATTGTGGTAGAGAATAAAACAGTGGAGCAGTGTTTAAACAGATGTGTCAATGTGTATGTGTCATTTCAAAAGACTTTCGAAGGCCAAAAAAACAAAGCCTGTTCTGGCGCTGGACAGCTGGAGTTGCCCACTAGGGGCTCTAGCCCCATTTTTAAGAGGGCGGTTTAGTTCAGGGGTTTAGTTCAGGGGTACTCAAACCTGCTTCTCACAGGCCACAGTGTCTCAATTAGCACCTGACTTACACAAAAAAAAAAAACACCGGTGAGATCCAAATTTAAATTGAATTTAAATCCAAATAATGACTTCAATGAAACAACTAAGGGGTGTGGTGGAACAAAAACCTGGATTGAGTATCCTGGTCTAGCTCAGCCTCCAGGGACTCTCCGACATAGGGCACAATCACCTACTAAGCCAATGGGTGCTTCTGGGTGACTGGCAGGTTTTAGCCAGTTAGTCAAAAAAGGTTAAAATGTACCTGCAATCTTAATTTGGTTCATTGAGTTTTGGTTCGAGTTTCCGTTAATGTAAATTCATACTTGGGTAAATGTTCAAAGAACACTGAAATTAAGTAATTGGAAGTTGGGTGTTAGCAGCACCATGAGGGAAACTGCCCTCTTCCCTGCCTACAGACTTGAGTTGTTTTTAATCAGCTTGGGGGAAAAGCTCATATTCAAAATGGCTAGTTAACATTCCTAGTACACCATCAGGTTACACAGATATCAAGCCCTTTGCTTAGTGTTACATTCAGTCTACAAGTAAACCTCAATTACATAGGCTGCATGGAATTTGCCTCCTCCTCACTGATCATAGATCAGCGGAGATTGAAGTATAAAGGGCGTTTGTCTGGAATTTTAGCCAGCCACTTGAGGACTGGCTACAGTATCCACTATAGGGTGTGACCCCACATAACCCCCTTCCCCAGACCGTGGTCTTTGCTGGTGCTGTACTTCTAGAGGGTGGACATTTGCCAAGGCTCAGTGAGGGGGAAAGAGCTGCATTCAGGGTACCACCTCCCTTGAGCTCACCCAGTTGAGACGATTGACATTTTCAGGTCTGTCGTCAGCTGCCCATGGAGCAGGTTTCAAGTGTTCCTGGGGATTTTCCACATCAGAGCAGCACAAGGGCAGGAGCTTACCCAGGTCAGTAGAGTCTCCTCACAAGGGCGGGAGCTTACCCAGGTCAGTAGAGTCTCCTCACAAGGGCGGGAGCTTACCCAGGTAAGTAGAGTCTCCTCACAAGGGCGGGAGCTTACCCAGGTCAGTAGAGTCTCCTCACAAGGGCAGGAGCTTACCCAGGTCAGTAGAGTCTCCTCACAAGGGCAGGAGCTTACCCAGGTCAGTAGAGTCTCCACACAAGGGCGGGACATTAGCCAGGTCAGTAGAGTCTCCACACAAGGGCGGGACATTAGCCAGGTCAGTAGAGTCTCCTCACAAGGGCGGGACATTAGCCAGGTCAGTAGAGTCTCCTCACAAGGGCGGGAGCTTACCCAGGTCAGTAGAGTCTCCTCACAAGGGCGGGACATTAGCCAGGTCAGTAGAGTCTCCACACAAGGGCGGGACATTAGCCAGGTCAGTAGAGTCTCCTCACAAGGGCGGGACATTAGCCAGGTCAGTAGAGTCTCCTCACAAGGGCGGGAGCTTACCCAGGTCAGTAGAGTCTCCTCACAAGGGCGGGACATTACCAAGGTCAGTACAGTCTCCACACAAGGGCAGAAAGTGTTGGCATGATAGGGAAAAGATCCACCAAAAACACAAAATACCAAATCAAATTTAAATTGAAACATTTGTTAAATGATTAGTGTTTATTTAAAATACTCCATCTGCAAATGATTTCCATTAAAAACTGACAAATGTCACAGCTAGTAGCCTACATAGTAAGCAAAAACAAAACAACTCAGTCTCTTTTTCTCTCTCTATGTAGTAGGGTTTTGCACCACAGGGTTAAAGTCTCTGGTGGGGGAGGGGTGCGCTCCAGTGGGAGGTCAGAGGTCAGAGGTCAGAGGTGGGCCACCAGCTGGGGGGAGGATTCAGCCGCAGGTTCCGGTGCTAGGAGAGCACGGCGTTGGAGTGCCGGATGCCCACCAGGTTGTCGGCGCTGAAAGACCTTCTAATGGCCACCTTGCACAGGTCCCTGTACTTGTCCTCGCACAGCCTGGAGATGGCCTGGACAACAACGAGTAAGATCAGCGACAGAGCCCGTCCGTTCGGTGAAAGAGTAAACACAGTAACCTACCTGCTGGTTTCATTCCAGTCACTCCGCTGAGAAAATCGTTTTTTTCTGGGTTGATTATCCCTGGGATAGTTATTAATCAGCCCCAGTTATTTCACGACAAACCTGTCATTATTTGGAGCTGGCCCTGACTTGGCCCTACACTAGCGCTACAGACTGAGACTATCAGCGAGCCAGTATCAGTGGACCCAGTAACGTAAACCCACCCTCTTCCTCACTTTGGTCCTTTTCTACATCTATCCCCCGTCACCTTTTGCCTTCTCCTTCATCTAAGATGTATGTGATGCCTTCTCTGCCACCCACTGCCCAGAGTCTCCATCTCCTGCCGACCCCTGTCTCAGGTGGCCTCACCTCCAGTTTCTGGGCGCGCTCCCTGCTCAGTGGCTCCAGGGGGAAGTTCAGGTTGTTGTCGTCGGCCAGCGAACGCAGGTCGAAGTAATACTTAGCGTAGACACTGCCCGGGACGTTGATGTTGAACTGCAGCAGCTCCAGGAAGTGTCTCTCCATCTCGTTCCTGGGCGGAGAGAGACTTGGTGTTTGGGTTGTGATAAGGTCATAGGGCATAGGCCCTTCTGCTACACATCAGCTGAGTAATTGCTCTAAACTGCTTTATTAACCACAGAGCTAGAACAAAAGAAATGAGTAAATAATAATACTCAAAATCCACACACAGGACCAACCTAGCTCAAAATCAAGTCAAACCATTGCACGTTTTGCTTAAAACCAGGGAGAAGATGCTCTGATTGGGCTTGGGATTGGGAGGTTGGAAGTCATCAAGGCACAGGGACCTTAGACAAAAGACATAATGTCACTAGTCCGAGACTGAGCAAAGAGACCAAGAAAAACGGCAGGTCTTGGGAGCCAAACCCAAGATCAACCCAAACTAGCTGACCAGCAGGTTTCAGGAAAAATTTGGGATACTACTCCAGGCTCTTCAGTCGATATACCTTAACCCTGAGGTTCAGCTACGAACCCGTCACCGAGCTGACGGCGTGATGGCGGGAGCTGCAGCTGGTCGCCAGGGGCAACTAATGGAGCGGCTGAGAGCCGAGGCCATTATCCCGGAGCTGTAAGAGCACTCAAGCAAGTCCGGACTCATCTTGCAAAGATAGTTTCAATAAAGAGAATGAAAATATAGCCGTGTGCCTGTGATCTAAAGAACAGACACGTAGACACACACCACACCCACACCCACACGGGGATGGTGTGAGCATCATTGCTTTTTGATGCCAGCTGTACAAGGACCCATCAGATGGGGGGAAAGATTTATTTTCAGATATCCCAATTTTCTGAGCTTACCTGCTCGTCATTCATCACTATAAAAGTGCCTACATCGTCCCCTTCCACAAAGTGATGGACAGATTCTAAAAAGCCTGAGAGACTCCAAGAGCTTAAAGGCCTGTTTAACCAGGTGATGAGGGGGAGGCTTCAAATATATACAGCGGGTGAAATAAGTATTGAACACGTCACCATTTTTCTCAGTAAATAGATTTCCAAAAGGTGCTATTGACATTAAATTTTCACCAGATGTTGGTAACAACCCAAGTAATCCATACATTCAAAGAAACCAAAACAAATGAGCTCAGCAAATTAAGTTGTGT
>JAOYSI010072901.1:0-15283 GCA_025775065.1 Hiodon alosoides | reverse complement strand
CAGGGGACACCTGAATCCAGAGCACAGTGATAACACACTGGAGTTTCACAAGGGGACACCTGAATCCAGAGCACAGTGATAACACACTGGACTTTCACAGGGGACACCTGAATCCAGAGCACAGTGATAACACACTGGAGTTTCACAAGGGGACACCTGAATCCAGAGCACAGTTATAACACACTGGACTTTCACAGGGGACACCTGAATCCAGAGCACAGTGATAACACACTGGAGTTTCAAAAGGGGACACCTGAATCCAGAGCACAGTGATAACACACGGGACTTTTCCATCACACACAATGGAGGCTGGTCGAGGAGCTGCAGTTATTACAGCAGTACAGACCTAAGGAACACCACGAGAGGACATGTCTGGTATTAAATGGATCCGATTGTTTTGTGATTAGCAGAGTACCAGAATCACAGGGTTTGGAGATCATATGGCACACGGTCCTCCCTGTAGGCATTACATAACCATGCTTACATTTGACAGCTCTGAAAAACCATGGCTGTTAAATGCTTTTTGATTTTTACAGTTAGGTTTTGTGATTGGATTCTCAGATAAAACCGAAGTATTAAAGTTTATATGAGAATAAAGTCGAAACGTCCCTCTTGAAAAGCTCATTTTATTTTTAATCTGACTCCAAGCCTGTACTGTTCAGGCACTAGAAGGTTGTGTCTGAGGTAACCATACCACGGTTTTAAGGAAGTCATATGTGATTCATATTTTATGCTGTTAGAAGCATTTGTCATGAAGAGGACAGAGAGAATAATTACAGGAAGGAGAAGCCTGAAATGTCCCTCAGGTCCCAGTATTTCCTCCCAGACGTGTCAAGTGCAGCGCCATACGGCAGAGAAATATCGGCTGTTGCCGGGTGGCCTTTCTCCCACGCTCTCAGGCGAAGGACCAGAGTAAGTGCTTTGTGAGCATTTTACTTCAGCGTGCAGGAGACACCATCATCAATCCACGCAGCACGCAAAATTAATAAATAAACAAGATTTAGTGAGAGCCAATGTTTTCATCATGAAGTTAGAGAATAACTAAATTAAGGAGTGCTTGCTAGGGACACTGGCCCACATGTTATCTGTAATGCAGTATCCTCTGATGCGTGCGATTAGAAACTAAGACATATATGATATTTCAGACCTTATTCTAACCTTATCAGAGCAAGACACACATGTCAGACTCAGAGAACCCTCAATGGGAAGTTTGACCAATGAGTATCAGGGGGAATATGACCAAGAAAAGACTGCACAGCCTGTGTGCAAATTTCCTAGGTTTAAATAGATTACCAAAGAGTTGAAGATATCTGTGGCTCTTTTGGATCAGGTTCAGATCTCAAAGACAGGTCTTGGGACTCTGTTAGCCTTTTGGCCCCTCGGGAGTGGCCCATCCTGACACTCCATTGGTTCCCCCAAATGGGACTGAACAGAAACTCAGGAAAAGTGCTGATGGGGGACAAAGTCGAGTCGCAAATATCAACACACTTACACACAATGAACGGATGGATTCGGGCTCTTATATAAACTGTGGCAGTGGGATACATGAGGAAGAGCCGGAGATTAAGTGAAAGCTTGATCTTCCTCTCCCTCTCCTATAGTTTAACTCAACACTGCAGAGCCCTTCTAGTGTGGTGATTTCTAAGCTGCTTTTGTGCTTGCAACCCTTTGGGTAGGCGGATTAAGTTGGCCTAATTTAAAATCACAATCTTCTTTCAATACTTTCCCTAGTTCAGGATATCTTTCTGGATTTCTGCTGGTTAAGTTACTCAAACTTTAGGGAACCTCTTTGGGTGCTTATATTTTATCATTATAAAACCATTATAAAGCTATTGATCTGCTGGTCCTTATAGACTGATGCTCTGCAAACAGCTCTGCTAAAAAAAAAATGGATTAGTAGATGTCTCAATAGGTCTATTACAACTGATCAGATGCAGTTGCCGTCCACCTTCTAGTCTTCAAACCTTCAGCGCAATGAACATGGATCTAATGGAGAGGTGGACATGGAGCACACATAGAGGTGGATGTAAAGCTCACAGAGTGATGAACACAGAGCCTTCAGAGCGGTGGACGTGGCGCTCACAGGGTGGTGGACGTAGAGGGGGTAGGTAGTGAGTACAAGCCTCATGTAGGACACACATCCTGGGCTGGATAATGGTAATAAACGTGGGTGGCACAGCACACAGCGTCTGTTTGTGTTCAGCACGCCCTGACTTTAATGGCACGCAGTCGAGTGCGGATTCAGTGGGTGGGCGGACGGCAGGGGCTCCTACCTTGCTTCCATCTGATACAATCTCTTTCCGCAGACCGAGCACTCGGAAGATTCACCCTGTGAATTCCAGTGCAGGCTCCCAATTTCCTCAGACACTCTGACCAACAGCACTTAATGAAATACTGCCGTGTGTGGGGGGGGCACCGCCACATGCACAGGAAGACATCTAAAGAGGCTCAAAGCGACGCTCCACATCTGCCTGTGGCAAAGAGCCCTCTTATACCAATTAACCCTTGCAGTCTTGCAAGGGAAAAAAATTAGCTTTTAGGAGCCCTAGCCTCCTGCAAGGTGACCCAGAGTTTGTGGCAGAGGAAATAGGTTGTTTTCTTACCACTGGAATTGGAAAAGATCATTTTCTTACCCATTAGAATCTTAGAATCTCTTAGATTGAAAGAAGTTACACTAGGCACAGACGGGATTCTCTTTGTTGTTATATTACACACTAAAAGAAAATGGGGATGAGAGGCATCCACGGTGAATGGCGGGCGCACCATTCAGCTTTCAGACACAGTCAATGCAAGGCCAGCACCCAAGGCCAGGCGTGGGAACAGGGAGCAGGGAAAAGGTTTCTGAATTCTGAAGGTTTCTTTCTTTGAAAACTGGACAGGGTCAAGTTCAAGAAGAATGGGAGGAAGACTTAATTTAATAGCACGTTTTTTTTGTGTGTGTTTTTTTCGAAGTAGAGAAACCACAGAATTATTTCTCCAAGTAATACTGTGGGTCTCAGAGTGATTCATTGTGTTTTATCATAACTTAATAGTGATGGATTGGCAGACATCTGTGAGCCTTTCATTCAAGCTAATTCATTTTAAGGAAAAATCTGCATTTAATTCTGATTTGGGCATTTATTGTGATTGACTAGAAACCAGCAAAATATACCTGGCATGGGAGAGACAGGTTCACCTTTGTGAGGTAAGAAACTTTGTATTATTTGGGTTTTTTTTGTTATAGGTAAGGTGACGTGTTCTGGTATAATGCTAGCTAGCATTTATTAATTTTTCCTTTGTGGCATTTAATAATACAGGTTTTGCCCTGCCCACAGATAAATCTTAGATGAGCTAAAAACGTTTTGAAAAAATCTTAGCAGATTCTTCACAGCACCTCAATTCAACCACAGTGCTAATGTTTGGAAACCTTGAGGCTCCAACAGAGAAGCACATATGTGGTGTTGTATTTTAACGCACAACCCGCCTGCAATTCACAAGACTACTGTTTTGTGAGTATATCAGACATTACCATTAGCCCGATTTAGATTTAATTTAACAGGAACAATGATTTTTTTTTTTTTTTTATTCAGGTTCACGCCATTAGATTAGATTTAAGTCCGTCTAACTCTCCACTTCACCATCTATTTCAGGGAACAACTGTTGATCTTTGTCATCTGTAAAGATCAGTGAGGGCTGTGATTGGTTAACTGCTCAACATGTTTACAACACACATATTTTGAGGTGAGAGAGAGGCAATGTTTTACTGCTGAAACTCTAATCGAATAAATGATAAATTGTACACCTCTACTGCAAAGACAAATATGATGAAATTGGAAGGAAAGTTGATGCAAATTGAATGCAGATGAATGCGTTAGTTTGCTAGAAATCTGTTCAAGAGAAAGAAACTTGTAACTGGTGGTTCAGTGTAACTTCAGAGAGGCGTAAACCACTGCCATTCAGAGTCTTTAGTTTAGACACATGGATTTACTCTGCAGATATGCTCTATGCGGAAGTCTTGTGAAGACAGAGAACGAGCAAACCGATCACTTCTGAATCAGTTTAACGGTTAGTTAGCAAACATACAGGGAAGCGTAACATTTCTTTTTGCCAAACACTTCAAAATTAGCCGCTGGTACCCTTAATGGACCCTTAACGTGAATATGTCTCTTACAACATTTGCACGTTTAAACTGATTCATTCCCTTTCTCATGTTTGGATCGTTTAATTGACTGACCAGCTGATAAGCACAGAACCATGTGACCAAAATACGTGGGGCTATGGTAAAATTCATCATAAATGTTTTTGCAGTTGTAATCAAGGTGTAATGGGCTCATCCTTGACATGCCCTATTGACCAGCTTTTTCCGGTTCTCCGTCTAGCATCTAGTGTAGGAAAATGATGCCCCCTGCCAGCCCCCTACCAGCCCCCAGATAGCCCCCAGATAGTCCCCAGCTAGCTCACTGCATGCTCACTGCAGGCTTTGTAGCAGCATTGGGTACAAGGTTATGGAAAGTGCTGCATGACAAATGCTTTTCCATCGCCCTGTGGGAAGGGAGCCACGGGGACCTTACGGAGGCAAAAAGGCTCAATTTTGTCTGGAGAGGCAATCTGCCTCGCCACCTTTCATATTCTTTGTGTATCTGTGTGCATGGGTGTCAATGTGTGTGCTGTGATCTAAAGCCCTATTTCTAAAGTAAGAGTAGCGGGGTCCAGCCCAGAGGGTCAATGCCTTGTTGTATAACTTCAATATTCACATGTGTCATGTAACACTGATACATATTTGCTGTGGGTTGTAAGGACTGAATTTAAATGTACAAATTGTTTGGTACTTACCTTAGCTCAGGCTCTGGTGCAGAGGAAGGGGGGCAGCAGGCTGTGTAATGGGCTTACCTGAGGTAGAGGGGCAGCAGACTCTGTAATGGGCTTACCTGAGGTAGAGGGGCAGCAGGCTGTGTAATGGGCTTACCTGAGGTAGAGGGGCAGCAGGCTGTGTAATGGGCTTACCTGAGGTAGAGGGGCAGCAGGCAGCATAGTGGGCTTACCTGAGGTAGAGGGGCAGCAGACTCTGTAATGGGCTTACCTGAGGTAGAGGGGCAGCAGGCTGGGTAATGGGCTTACCTGAGGTAGAGGGGCAGCAGGCAGCATAGTGGGCTTACCTGAGGTAGAGGGTTGGACTGCTAGAAGAGGTAAAGGGAAGGGGGGGCTGAAGGAAAATGCAGGGACTTGTTCAAGGGTTGTGTATGTCGTGAAGCAGGCCAAAATTCCAGGCATATAATCAGATTTAAAACACACAAGTATAGGAGATAAAAATTTTGCAAAAAGCAGCTACCACAGATGGGAGAGACCTCCTCATTAGCAGATGGATGGCGCCCGTTTTTCTGGGCCACTAAATCCGCGCATGAATGAAATGCAAAATTAGCACTGGTTTTAGAAAAAGTGGTGGAATATTTAATTTACACGCTTTCCACCCACTTTCTGAGTGTTCATCTCATAAATATACATGCATCGAGGCCAACCAGTCACGCTGACTTTCATCCACCCGTTGTGCGTGTGTACTAAATCCCACATACTCCATAAAGGCCCAGCACACATACCCTGTAGGATTACAACATAGCAAGAACAGTGTTATACACCCCTAAATTAAATAAAGAATTCAAAAGTTAAGGCATTGAATCATTTACGTGCGGTTTCAGTGACTCAGGCTAAGTTCCGCTAATTTGCATGTTTGCTGTAACTTCTGAAACAGGATTGCGCTGAGACAAATATAGCCATCCTCTGGGCATTTCAGCTTCCCAGCATCCCGAGCTCAACACACAGGAGGGACCCGCTAACTGCCAGAGCACGGTCGTATCCCAAGGCCATTCCCAATTTTCACTTCTCAGCAGATGAATTTGTAAATTAGGTCACTGTCAAATTCTTACGCTGGTGCACCCCTTCATTGTTTGTTTATTTTATTTATTAAGTATTACTTGCCCTCAATAAGTCAGTCTTCATTTAAATCAGATTAAAAAAGATATATTTGAAAAATGTAACTAAATACGCATTCAGTGTCATCCCTCTGCCTTTGCTGAATGGCATTTCGTACTTAAAATTTTTTAAATATATTTGGAATCTCCGTTATGATTTTGGTGTTTTCTCCCCAGTTTTACTAAACTATCTCAGTTTGATGCTACAAATCCAGCCACCATGCGCGGAGAGAATGAGAAACTACAGCTCGGTTTCCCCTATCCTCGTTGTCTTCAAGTCGTCCGTCTCTTTTGGCGACACTCTGCAGGCCAAGCAGCCTACACAAGATGCTCAGCGTATGCAGGTGCCTGGGAAGTGGGCAGTTGTATTGCACTTGAACCCTAAAACTACAGCACTTTTGCAAGTCGCTCTGGATAAGAGCGTCTGCTAAATTACTGAAATGTAATGTAACGTAAAAATGAGACCATCATTGGAAACGAGCCGAGAGAAGTCCCCCAGATTTCACCCTTTTTAACTTGATAAATAATAACTGTCTGTTTCTCTATCCAAGACCATTTCTACTGTATCCTGAGAAAAGTTTTCTATGTTGCGGTGCCACATAATGAGGAATACCAGGACAGACACAGTCCTCCAAACAGAAAGCGGACGGATTACTCAGACGGGCAATAGGACAAAGGACATTCATTTGACAAGGAACTGGGTGTGTGTCACACATCTTGCATCTTATTTTAAGGGCTCGGTTTACACACTTTTGAAGCCACGAGTCTCGTGAACACAAGCAGATGTCCATCGGGTCGGGGAGCCCCTCCTCTGGTCCAGCTGGCTCGGTGCAAGGATGCGAAAGGGGGATTCAATGCAACCCTCTGCTTTGCTAGTCATGGTGACTGCTCCTCCACAGAGAGATTGAGGGTCGTGGGCGAAGGAGCGACACACAGAGCCCTGAGAGCGTGTGTGCTTAGTCCAAAAATCTTTGGGGTGTTATCAGTAGTTAACCATTAGCTCGCTATCATCTGCCAATAAATGACGGACACCCACGGTCCCATACAAACCCTGAGCGACCACAAAAAGAAGGGTAACTGACATTGGAAGATTCCCATTCCAAGAACAGAAGATGTACAGGTGTTCTGAAAATACATGGTATGGACAGAATATTTAAGTACCTACAGCAATGCACAATGGGGACCAAATAAATTGAGCTTTAGAACTTTCGGTGCGTCCTTTCCTGGTTACATTCGTTCAATTCCTTTATGACTCGGTTTAGCATTACTGATAGCATAGTCCATTAATGTAATGGCCCCACATGGGTTAATGCCCGCTACTGCTCAAAAGGAACTGCGTCTTACAGAAGCTTGGACAGAGCTAGGTTACTTACATTCATTTGATGTCAGACCCTTTTTACTGTCAAACTCGATGATCATCTGATGGCCACTGGAGTGGGAGGCATAAGAGCAGAAAACCCACATAAAAGCTGAAACTGGAGACTTCTCCACCCTCTGAAGTTCAAATCTGGAGTGGAAAAAGTGCTTTTGTCCACTTACCCAACATGCTTTCCCCTTACTGACCTTGGCACTGTCTAAAAGGCAAGAGTGGTTTACGAATCTGTGTAAGCCTTCATTTCGGCGGAAAAGGTAGGCTTGGTTAATTGGTGTAGGGCCTAGATTTCTGTGTTTGCTCTATAAAATGTAAAATCAGGTAATTGGAAGCAATCCACAAGGCTCTTATGTACATATTAAAATGTATCAATTATATTTAGCGGTGGCGGACCTTCAATGCACCCATGGATGATGAATAATGTAGAAGATTTTTCCTTGAGAGCCATTATGTGCAGCCTGGATGTTAGCATCCCCAGTTTTCTCTCCTCCTCCATCTGGTATTCATGGGCGGGGCTGGAATTATATTTAACATTTCCGAGAAGAAAAAAAAAGGGAGCAGGGAACAGTTTGGCCGGTTCAAAAAAAGGAGAGGAAGAAGTGCTCATCTCCACACAAGGATCCGGCGTCTTAGTGCACGATACTTTACAGTTTGCGCCGGCAGCAGTTTAACCAAATTATAATCCTTATTAATATTTCAGGTTGGGGCGCTCACCTGTGAAGGAGATGAGAGAGATAATAGGTTTACCCTTCACTCTGAGACTGAGATCATGGGGCAGCTCAGTGGAGATAACCATCAGCAGCCGCACTGGACCGTCGCTCCACACAAGGGCGAAGGCAACAGTAACCGTGCTGTCTCCGCTCCTGCGATTGGAGGAGACGCGTGTGACCTTGGTGTGGGGGGTGGGGGTTGATGAAGAGCCGAAGTACTCTTTGCGGCAGTGAAAGATCGCCCCGTCAGCTGGCAGCAGGCTCTCCGCACAGCGCCATCGCCTCCCTTTGATGTAACCATAAATATTTCACACCGTTTTCTTTTTAACGCCAACACTCGAGATCACATGGGAACAGGGCGAGTGATTTAGGTGTTCTCTTTCTTCACCCTCTCCCTGGCTCACTGGAATCTAAAAAGGGCTTCAGGTAAAGCCCTCTGAGTGTATGTTGGGAAGCTGCAGTGATGACTCCAGTGTGTCACCTGGTACTGAACAGGAACCAGTTGGGACCAAGGCAGTGGGTGTGCTTAGAAATTGCTCGACAATCCTTGGTCTCACGCAATGATCTCATAGATTACGTATGATGTTGATACTCATTTACAAGTTACTGCTGCCATTTTTTAACAGAAGTTAAATTGTAAAGTTCAAATAAACTTTACCTCAAAGTTGTGATGGAATTAGCAGCCACTAGGTTGTCTGTCAGTCAGGTGTAAATGTTTTTTTTTGTTTGTTTTTTTTTTGTATTACCCACCTACCCTCCTCATACAAACAGACCCCAACCTCCAGAGAGATCAGTATCAGCGTTTTTTTAAATGATTATTATAGTCGATGATGATGATATTTAGATGCAAAACCCGACGGACAGAAGCGACTGAAAGTAAAGCGTTGAAGCTGAAACCCGGAAAGACGAGCCGTTCAGAAATCGTGACAAATCTCCTCGTTTAATGTTGTGCTTCTTTTAAGTGAAACCTGATAAAAGCCTTGCCTGGCTTGCCTTGCCTGTGCAGGGGACAGCATCGGGACAACATTTCGGGCACTTATCAGCCGTGATTAAAGCGCTAACTGCCAGGGACTTCAATGGGATTTGAAGGTTCGAAATGTAAACAACGCGATGTTGATAAATATGCGGCGTAATTTTTTATTACGCTTCAGCCACCACAAGCGTTAACATCACAAAATGTCTGATACTTTTCAGTAGGTTATCGCACAAATGTAGACCTAAACAAGCGCAATCTGGATTCATTTGTACTTTAATGTTTTTTTTTTTTTACACAACTTCCTAATTACCAAACTTAGATGAAAGAATAGTCAAATTCAGCAATTTAGCCTAATGTTCCGGCAAGATCCGATCTACTGAGCTGAAGTCGGCGAAGTTACCCCATCTCTAATGACCAGATTTATTAACAAGACTTTTAATTAAGTTCATATATCCATCAACAGAATACATAAAGGGTAATTAAGGAAACTAACCACCCCTTGCCTGGATGAAAAGGAATGTAACATTTTTTATTATATTTAACTTTTTTGCTCCAAGGGTTTTACACTAGTGAGTCAGTAAACTCCCTCTTCTGTGCTGTTTCTCTGGGTAGAGACAAATTTCATCAATTACATAAAATTATAGAGTCTACAGCCCGGCGTTGTGCAATATTACTGATATGGATATGATTAGTTTGACATCAAAAAGATTTGGGGCTATAGCTCCGCAAGTCGTTGCCAATGACGGCGCTGCTCATAACCTGCTTTAAACCGGAGTCGCGAACTGAAATCTCTCTCTCAAAGTGCCACCCATGGCATGCATGTGACGTGCACCCATTAATCATAACTTGAGTGATGAGTGAACTAAAATGTATTGTTGTTAAGTTCATGGATTCACTATAGAAATGTATAATAAACAGACACGTTAAAATTGGTTCAGTTCAGAATTAGTCTTAACCTCCTCCCCGGATCCCCCAAATAATTGCAGTGGTGATCTGTAGGTGCTATATATAGATAGTAGGAGAAAGGTTTATGTACCGTTAATATGAAACAGAAAGTCTTATGAACCTCATTCATCCCTGTCTTTGTGCTTTATGAAATGTGCAGGTGGTTGTTCTCTATGGGCAATAAAGCACATTTTACAGCAGGGGTAGATGTGTCTGGGGGCTCCTGTGTGGCTTAGCGATGGTGCACAGTTGGCGGAGCGTTGCATGGGAAAGGGGGTACTTAAATTGACCCAGGGTGGTCTCGGAGCCCAGCTGGCTAGCGGAGCTGTTGTTAAGGATGTGCTTCTCTTAAAATCTGCATTATACCTCAAGCATATGTGGTTCTGTGGTTGCTGGGGTTGGTAACGGTGAGCCAAGGAGTTCCAATGTGTGTCTGTGAAAACAGCTCAACAGGCTTGGGGCTGCTACATGACCCCTACAATCTATTTATAGCACTCCTAATTATCTTCCTGATTCCATATGAAGAAAACAGGAGCTTTGCTCTTTTGATGCAGATCAACTTTGTCACAGTCCCAAACAATTAAAAATACCAGACTATCCAAGAGGAGCATGGTCCCCATTGCATGTGCATGCATGTGTGTGTGTGTGGGGGGGGGGCGGTGCCAACATTGTCACATGCTCTGCAACCCAGTAAAAAAGAGCCAGATGTTCAGTGAGATGATTAATTCCACTTTTCTACCACAGGGCCAAGCTACGCTCAGATGTGAGAGTTGTGGTTCCTGATTCATTTTCATTTGCCCGCGGCGCTCTTGGTAACAGGTCTCAAGCGTGCTGACCAGCTTGCCTTCCTATCTGGAACCCAGCAGGAACTAGAAGGAACCGGGGCAGTGGGTGGGGATGGAAATTGTCCGTGCTCAATTGGTCTCACGCAATGATCGCAAAGATTGCTACTGTTGTAGATACTCATGCACGAGTCGTTGGTGCCATTTTTAAACAGTTACTTGTAAATAACTCTTCCTCAAAGTTGTAAAATTCAGAAGGCACATCATTTTTTATTTTATTTAGGCTATCAAATTCTTACGGTCATAAAACGTGTTGTGTATTTTGCTTATTGCCGTCCATGCAGTTGTAACTCAGGTAGTGTTTTATAAAAATTTCCGATAAACAAATTCAATCCCACAGGCTGTAATTTTCACGTAGAGTATTTACAAACAAAAATTCTGTCTCTTGGACTAACGGGTTTAACACATTCATGTTTACACACATGCCCCCAATCCAAATCCGTTACATAAACACTCTGCCTACACTCCATCCCCCCGCTTCGCATTATTGTGACCCACCGCCATGTTTAATGGTGACATTGTGGTGTTTGTTTAATATTGTGTTTATGACAAAAAATAAACATTTGAGGTAACTTGAGCTCTAGGGAGATGCTGTAGCATTGGAGGCCACCAGGTGGTGATAAAACTTCTAATCGTCTCTCAAAATAGTTATGTTTAAAATGTAATGTTCAAAGACAGCTCAAGGTGGGTCGTCTTGCTGTCTGCTGGCCTTGATCAATCAAGCAATAGCTCTAATCTTGGCCTACACACTTTCACAGGTGCAAACATGCGATTCAATATCTGACAGACAAAGTGTTTTAGCTTTTTTATGTTCATTTAGCCTGTTCACAACTCATCACCCGATTCCGGTAATAAACACATTTTAATATGGGCATTGCAGTTTTCCTGTTCTACGGACATTTTACATTTACATGCGGGCAACTTGTTTACTTGGTATGTGAATGTGACGGAGGCACGCAGCTGGCAGCCACGCCCTCCAGCCGGGAGAGTTTAAGGACAGCAGCACTGAGAGGGAGGGCCACGCCCTCTAATACGACCTTGAGTGTGGTTCCACTAATGGTAATCACCCACAGGTGCCAACAATCCCAGGCCCTTTAAAGTGCCAGTAAAGCTGGTTCATGGGGGGAGATGATAGACAGGAAAGTTTACATGTGTGAAGGTTTGCGGTGAATGGTTTGGTTTGGTTTGGTTTGGTTTGGTTTGGTTTGGTTTGGTTTGGTTTGGTTTGGTTTGGTTTGGTTTGGGACTGCGTCCATCCTCAACCTGAGATGTAAACGACGCACCGCACTGCTCACAACTGAATGCAGGGAAAAGCTTCTCTGCATGCAGGGAAAAGCTCCTCGGTATGCAGGGAAAAGCTCCTCGGTATGCAGGGAAAAGCTCCTCGGTATGCAGGGAAAAGCTCCTCTGCATGCAGGGAAAAGCTTCTCTGCATGCAGGGAAAAGCTTCTCTGCATGCAGGGAAAAGCTTCTCTGCATGCAGGGAAAAGCTCCTCTGCATGCAGGGAAAAGCTCCTCTGCATGCAGGGAAAAGCTCCTCGGAATGCAAGGAAAAGCTCCTCGGTATGCAGGGAAAAGCTCCTCGGCATGCACGGAAAAGCTCCTCTGCATGCAGGGAAAAGCTCCTCGGCATGCAGGGAAAAGCTCCTCGGCATGCAGGGAAAAGCTCCTCTGCATGCAGGGAAAAGCTCCTCTGCATGCAGGGAAAAGCTCCTCGGCATGCAGGGAAAAGCTCCTCTGCATGCTGAGGTGTGCTAACATCGTCGCCCTTCTCTCAGCACAGCTGAATGCACGGAAATGATTTAAACACACTAACGAGAACTTCACCCATGACCTCTTTGTACCGTGCTCTCCTTGCCCGGGGCTGTGGAACCGTTCTCGACGTGCGCATCCTGAAGGCTTTCATCCCACAGGGTGCTCCACTGACATCCAGTGTTGAGTGCACTCAAACATTTTAAAGTGTGTAGTTTCAATGTTCCACGATCTGTACTGAAGTATGTCGCTATCCACATTAAGCTTGCACAGTTTATGTGAATTAGGAAATGATTATCTGACAGAAGGTACGTTTGGTGCTCCATTAGCCAGAGCTGTTTTTAATACTAATTAGAAGTCAGGGGAGGGGTTCCACAATAATGAATGGTGTTATATAACTTAAAATTGCAGCTGATGGGTGTATTGAAGAACACTGCACAAAACATAATGCCAAAGCCAGCTCATAACAAATAATTATTTATTCATTTATTTGTCCTAACATTGAAACATTATATGCAGGATGCCAACCGAAGGGCAGGGGGTGATTTTCCTATCGCTGAAATCCCCATGTGTGCAAAGAGAGCTACGCACAAAGTGCTCTCAACCAGGACCGCGACTCTGGGCCCGTGAAAGTCCAAGTGCCACAGGGGAGAGGACCGATTATGAAAACTGCATGGATCGGTTTTGTTCAGCGAGGCTTCACCCATTATTTTATGTCCATTATGAATGGTATGATTTAAATGATTTCTTCAGCCCTTTGGACTATCTATAGTTTGTAGTCGCCAGTTAAGCAAAACTTTTTAATGATCAGTATTTTAGCCAGACCAAGATTACCACATTTACTAGAGGGTTAATGACGTAGAGCCATACTTTGAGTTAAAATGAGGTTCACACAAATGATGAACTCTTTAAATTTTCAAAGTCCTCATGTGTATGCTTTTTGTGAACAGTTTCACAGATCAACAGTAAGATGGGAACTAAGAGGTCCAACTTTTACCCGTGCTTTTAGAACCGTGAAGCATTTCTGTGATGAATCAGCAGCTGATGAACAGTTATTTTTCTCTTTCAAAGAATCGGTGTGTCATGGAAAGAATAAAAATAAATTAAAAAGTTAACCTACAAAAAGACTTTGTTTTTTTGGGGAAAAACTCATTAAAAAATAAATAGAGTGGGTCACTATGTTTTCATCTCTGTCTTCAACGGCGAGTTTGGAAATCATTGAGGAATAAAGATGCTGGGTATCTGATGATGTACAAATGGGGTTAGTTAGAAAAACACTGAAAGTTAATCAGTAACTTCAGGTTACTGAAATTTTCAAGGATGCCCTATGGTGATTTGGTTATTTTTAAATAAACAAGCTTGTGTGTTTAGTGACTACAATTTGTTTTACATTTTCTGACAGTCTCACTAGTCAACGAGCATTGTTTTCTAATTGAATTAAGATGTGCCCTCAGTTTTTCATCTCTGGAATCTGTAGGGATTATCGGGGTAACAGTGTGAGGGCTGAGGGTTAGGCTGAAAATAAAACACAAGTTATTAAAATCAGATTAACAGTTAACAACCAGGAAAGGAAGCTTCCTCTGGGAACAAATTCATCATTGTCTCCCGGTAATGAGAAGACAGGCCTAAAGCTCTTAAAAAGATTTCAGTGTAGATCTGACAAACGGTGAGTCAATTTTGCTGAAGAGCCAACACTTTGTTCTTTGGGATCCCAGTCTATACTTTGTGTGACATTATAAATATCACAGCATTTATAGTAGGTCTAATGAATCCTAAATAACACATAATTAAACCTTTTTTATTATTATTCAAGTAAAATCAGAATAAAAATCTATGCATGTACATTTACATGAGAAAGGTTATTGTAGTTTTTTTTTTTTTTTTTTATTGGAGTCAATTTGAATTCCAGTTCCAGTTTTATTTTTTTAAATTTATATTACAGTCAGTTTGGTTTCAACAGTTACAGACAATTTCTACATTGGTTTCTATTTCAGCTTAATTTCCGTTTCCATTTAAAATGTTTTAACCCGTGTGGAGTCCATGTTTTTGTTATTGACCCAATGTTCATATACCCATTATGGACCCACAACATTTTTGGGTTTTTAAAACAATACAGCCATAACAATTTACATAAAAATACTTAATACCTAGATTATCTCTATATTGCTTGACATTAGCAATATAGACAGCATATATGGATAATATTTGCCATTTACCTCTGCTAGATTACATTTATCAATACAAATATATATATATTTATTTATTTATTTTATTTTTTTATAAAAATGTATAATAAGACCTGGGTGAAATCACGTTTATCTTTAACAAATACAGTTATGGTCAACATTATTGGAACCCCTGAATTTTAAGTACATTATCTCCTGAAAAAAAGTGTGTAGTGAAACAGCTTTTGTCTATATACGCTCACGTGTTTGATACAGAGCAGCACAGGATAAAACAATAACAACTAAAAAAAGAAACAGGAGGAAAAAGTATAAAAAAGCCATGACATGATTATTGGCACCCTTTTAGGAATACAAATCAGACTCACCTGTGGTAAATTAAATTTCATGCTTAAAAAGGCCACTTTTATTTCCTGTTCCCTTTTTATAACAGGGAAGACAAGAGAGCCTTCTGAGAAAAATCAGAAATGCTATTATCACCAAACACAAGAATTCTAAAGGGTACAAGGCCATCTCCAAAGTCCTTGGCAGTTCGTTATTAAGAAGTTTGCTACTCAG
>JAOYSI010072900.1:0-20764 GCA_025775065.1 Hiodon alosoides | reverse complement strand
ACTCCAACACTGAAAAATCATCGAAAATGATGAATGTTTTCGAATCAAATTACCTTTTATTTAAAAATGACGTGTATTTATTTGCTTAATCTAACTTAAATACATTATAATATCATGTTTTACTTATATATATTTATCAAATAATCCATAAATGCTTTTCAGATTTTCAAATTTGTTTACACTAACTGTTGACTTAAGGAGCTTTTTCAAACAGGCGATGTTTACAATGTTTAGAACAAGATATTTGCAATGCTATGTACCTTGATAAAAAAAACCCACAGAAGTTCAGTAAATGAACTGGTTTTGTAACCAAGCACTAGCTCTGCGACCACAACCTGGCCATAGCGATAGACCAACACTGGCAGACCTGGCTGCTCAGAGAAGGCAATGTATTCACCGTGAGACAGGAGAGGTTGACACAGAGATGCATTTTCTCCTACACCGCAAACAATATGACCAATTAAGGGTCATATTCTTCAATAAAATTGCAACTACCCATCCAGGTTTTCTTACTACCCGTCCAGGTTTTCTAAATATGGGCGACCCAGACAAGCTGGCTGTGCTCCTAGGGGAGTGCCACACAGCCCCACTGGCTGTCAGATCTGCCACCACTTGAGGGGCACCAAGTAATGCGGGGCACTGAAAAACTTCAGAATATTTTACCACTACTTTATTATCATTTCATTATTTTTGTTGTTTGCTGGAAGAAGAAAAAATGATTGCTTTTTAAACAATCAGTTTGTTCATGAAAATAAAGCTCTCTTTTTTGGTGAGTAGTTGTTAAAAAGCAGCCAGTAATATGTACTTCCAGACTCTGATGTGACTCTTGATTTAAGACCTTAATTCTCAAGTTATAAATCCATATAACTTGATTTATGGAGTTATATAAATGTATATAAACTGGATTTATGGAGTTATGAATGCATATAAACTGGATTCATGGAGTTATTAATGTATTTAAACTGGATTTATGGAGTTATTAATGCATTTAAACTAGATTTATGGAGTTATAAATGCATATAAACTGGATTCATGTAGTTATTAATGTATTTAAACTGGATTTATGGAGTTATAAATGCATATAAACTGGATTTATGGAGTTATAAATGCATGTAAACTGGATTTATGGAGTTATTAATGCCCATCACACTTTTCTTGCCCTTACTACCTTTGCATAAAGTGTTTGACTATGGTTAGAATCTTCCAGTCTTCTCTTAAGGTCTACTACTATTAAGTTTTTTACTTAAATGTAACTTTTAACTTTTCAAATTCAGTAAAATGTAAACCCTTTTTAATAATAACTGAATAAATTACTTATCTTACATATTGATATTTTATTTTAAGAATATTCAGTTTGAATCAATTTATACATCTGAAAGTTAATTTTATATGATCGTATTAGTTCTCAGTCCATCACTAAATAGACAAAGACTACACTGGAGATAGTTTGACAGTAATTTTGTATTCCTGAAAGATTATTTAAAAACGACCTTTTTAACAAGACTCACGATTTCAGTCTGGGTTTCTATCGTGGATGGTAGACGGATTTTATGTCTGTTAAGACATGTCTGTCTTCCCTGTGAAGAGTTTTCCGAGATAAAGACAGTCAGATGTTTCGCTTAATTTTTATTGCAAAAAAAGATAAAGTACGGTCAAATTAGCATTCCTCAAAACTGGCGAGGAATCGTTAGAAAAAGGTAACCTCCACCCACCACAGCAACGAAAGGTCTATAATACAGTCAGTCCGAGGAATCTCATCACTCATTGGTCAATCACTATTTCAGCCTTATAATGCATCACCAATGGTTTTTGGGTGGGTTTGATTTAGTCTCGGAGACGCGTCTCGTTGTGGTCAGTGGAGAGTAGTTAATAGCTAACGGTTGTGGACTTATTTTTTCTCAGAGATAATATAATAGTAACGGTTTTACGACTTAGTTGATTAAAACAGCCCTATAATGGAACTGGAAGAGAAAAATCCCGACAAGAAATATGGTAGGACGTTATACATTACATGTTCACCTTTTCTCTTTGGTTTTACTTTCTGAAACGAGTAATTATGGCTAAATAATTTTGTTTGAGTGCAATTCAGAGGACTGAAATAAAAACAATACGCACGCATGGGTGGGGGGGAAAGATTGAATTGTTGCGTGGGCGGGTCCCAAAAATTATAACTCAAGGCTGCAACGTGATTTCAATTTATTGCTTTGAAGCGCGCTTACTAGGTAAATATGACAACAAAACGGGGTTTCTTTAAGTTATATTTAAAAGCGTGTTGAAGAAAAAATGACTGCCTCACCTGGATTGCAAGATTACACCAAAACCTTCTGCGTAAGTGTAACTCTATTCAAAGATTACTTTTAATTCAAATAGTTAGTATTTGGTTGTGCTGATCCCAGAGAACATTTCTCGACGTAGATTCTTATCATTGTTTTGGTTTGAAGGTGGATTCAGCAACCAGATGTTGCTGACTGTGCCTCCCAGTTTCACGTAGAGTTGTCGTTTTACTTCCGTCGTTATCTCCCATGGAGTACGGCGTTAAGTCATACAATCACTCAGACATTGGCTGTATTATTTGCCGAGTAGAATGTAAATGCTGTATAGGTGTTTAGAGCTGTGAAATGAAGACGCATTTAGACTGACGGAGAGAACACAGAGAGGAAACTGGGGAAAGTTATGGTTTCATCCGAATAGATATAATTTTTCCTTAGTAAACAATACCGTAGAAAGTCATTATGCTGCAGGAATGTGTTGCTGCTCTTGCATTGCAAGGCGAATATGTAAGAGATTTTGCCAACGTCTTGTCAAATATAACATACATAGATGAACTCTATTTGGAAAATGCCAATGCCCGTTAAGGCATGTGAGGCAACAATTGAAGGTAGTCTCATGAACTCTTGTCATCTTTGATATCCAGAAGCATTTGACTGCAGTGTGTATACTGTATAAGCCAAAAACATTGTCTGAAAATGGTTTAATTCCCCTTTCTCTTTCCCCTTTACCACTACACCGATTCACGCAGCTGGAGAATGCCCGGGGATAATTATAAATAAAGCCCGTTTTTTAAAAAGAGACGCAAACTGCCTGACAGAATATGAGTGGCAGTAGCATTCTGTGCTAAAAATATACCCCCCTCTGAATGTATTTGTGGTTTACACTGTTCAGTGGTGGGGTTGGTTAGACTGTTTCAGAGCTGCTACAGTTTCCAAGAGAAATTCAAAGCTGACATGAGTTTGAATATTAAGACTATACTGAACTATCTAAGTCCTTCTTAATGGGAAAATGATTGAAAATGTGTTTTTTCCTTTTTCTCTTTACAAGTCTCTCTTTTAATTCTCCCCCTTCCTTTTGCCCGATCTCTCACACTCACTCACTTTCTGTCTCATGATCAATAGTTGGTTTGCTAATGTCTTCAAGAACTCGATCCAAAGGCCGCCTGCTGTGCGGTTTTCATAATGGATTTTCCATCTGTCATTTACAGTACTGTGACGCGTTGTTAACTCTAGAGATTATGTTGGGAGTAAGTCTTTTCTAAAGTTCTACCTGAAATGTATGCAGATTTGTGATTGTAACAGTGTCTGAAATAAAGTGGAACAATAAGTGAAAGCACTTTTGTCAAAGCAGTCTAAAAATGAATATAATTTGGTCTATAAAGAAAGCTATTCTGGTCTATAAAGAAAGCTAGTTTGGTCTTCTGGGCTGTGCTAAGGTTTTTTTTCTTCTGATCAGCATGTTTTTTTTGTCTGACCCAAGTAGGGTCAGAGATGTGACCCGTGTACACCACACCGGTCATTGCAGATCTTTCTCTATATTTCCATTATAAGTGATGGAAATGAGGCCAGAGGAGTGTGTGTATATGTATTAACTTATTAATGAACTCCGTACGTTAAGAGTATTGAGGCTGGATGGTGCAGCATTAATGTTTATGGGACATTTTTACTAATGTTGTCAGTTTGATACTAATTATTAATTCCATTAGGATTATAATGTTAAAATAAAGACATAATTATGTTTTACCAACATGAAAAATAACCCTGATTAGGTGCTTCAGGGACACCATTAAGAAGAGTTTTAGTAACACCATTAGGTCGAGCTTCAGGAACTCCACGAAAAAGAACTTCAGCAACACCATTACCATTAACATCATTTTCAGTGCAAATTAATCGTGGCAAGAACTAACAACTGTGACCGTCCGCCAGAAACCTCTGCATGTTTTACTAACTACACGTTTTTTTTTTAAACTGCAAAGTGTGTGCAGAGGATTTTAGTTCTTTTTTAGATTTTAGAACTTTTTGCTCAGTGTGGGAATCCTTGAGTGCAGGTTCACGTCCTCTCCTCAGAAGTTTAGCCCAGACGCTCCCTGTGTTGACACACGATCACAGGGTGTAATCCCGCAGGCACTGATGTTATATATAGGGACTCTCTATAACAGGGGCACTTGGGGGTGACCAAAGCAGAGCTGCTCTGAAATTCAGTCTCATATTACACTGAATTACATGCTTCTGTGAAGGGTTGAACTGCTGCGGTGTAGTACCATTTAAAAAAAAAAACTTAGATTCTCTTTTTGCCGAATGTAGGTTTTTTACGAATCATGAAATGTACGCAACTTTAAAAAACACAAAATTGGTAGATGTGGCCACACCTTTTTAAAACGCTTCAGTCTTAAAATCTGTCTATAAAAATCTTAAAATCTGCGCTATAGAGGAATTGTGGTTGCCCGGCCCAAATTCTGAAAAAAACTGTGAAGTTTAAGAACATGTGCATACATACTGGGCAGGAGAGTTTAGTAAACAGAGGAACTGATCCCGTCATGGAACAGCTCTAATTACATTTATTAGAAATCCACTCCGTCGGGTTCCTGCTCATTATGTTTTAGTTTCTGTTCACTGAAACTGGCCCCAGATGCTGATCTTGGCCATTCTCCTACGCCCAGCCAGGGGGAAATATTGTATATTTTCTGCCAGCCTTGGTTTCCGTAGTTTTCCAAAGTGGAATCAGATGGAGACAACTAAGGGCTGGGACGTATTGAACAGTAAGCGTAAACACATGCCCTCCTCCTACCGCCATCCGTCTAGGCATTATTGAAGTCTCTCAGTAGGATTGGAAGAAGGGAGTGTTTAAAACCTTAGCACTCTTCATAAATAACACTTCATCATCTAGTTGTGGCAGTATTGAATGTTTTGACACAAGTTTCATTTATATGTCTGGAATCACTGGTGTGTCTGAATGAGAGGCAGTGGCAGTGGGCAGAACAAGCAGCCTGGGCTGCATGGGTGGGAAGGCTCCATAAAGCCAGGAAATAATGTTTTTTTCCCCAAACATTTGGCCAAACACTTCACTCTGTGCCAAAAGACTACTGTCTCCCTGTGGACTGTTTTACTGTTTTAACTGTGCCTTCTTAGCATTGGAGGTTAATGTTCCGATTCTTCAGCTCCGAGCAGTGCTGCCCTCCCCCACATTATTATATCCCCCAAATATTATTATTATATGAATTATATTAGGGATAATACTGGTCTTAATAAGCAGATGCTACGATTAAGTACAAATATTTTACTGTATTGACTTACCAGCTGACAAAAAAACCGAATTTATTGATTATTGTAATGAATCATACAATTGGGTTTAAACAGACTAAATATTTACCTCTGCCTTAAATGTACTAAATCTATTGCACGATGAGTACTGAAAACTCTCGTACGCATACTGTCGCCGTTCGAGCCTAATGAAATCTTGGGACAGCGGAGAACTTGCAGGGAATGCGTAACTGAGGGAAAACTCCCGCGCAGCTATGGCTATAGTTGGGCAACTTGTTTCATTTTATCGAGGTGACAGCCAGATGGGTGCTCTGCCTGTCACAATGGTTATTATGGGAATAGTCTGAGAGCAAATCTTCAGCAGTAGGAAAGTATCATATTCATGATTCATAACATTTTTTAATCATAAAATTGTTTCGTTTTTTTAAAACGACTTTGGCAGTTGGAAATGTGACCACACGAGGGAACCTAAAACATTTAATCACCGATTTTTTAAATGTTTAAAGCAAAACGCTAAATTCAGTGTGTAATGATGTTAGGTGAATTACAAAGTCGGAAATGTATGACGTGCACACTTTTCAAAAAAATATCCCATGTATGTGTGCTAGAGTGTACTTTTCTAGACCGGGTTGAAAACTAAATACTCAAAAATGTATTTTGGAAATCAAAGATGGGAGATTTTTCAAGATGGATTACTTCATCGAAACGCTCCGTTCCTGATGTTTTAACAGTGCATAACTTTGACTATGCCTTACACAGCAAACGCCCAGTCTACTGCACCGAAGAAAAACAAAACAAGTAGCCCGAATACAATTGTGGGGGTTGCGGTATTGGAGAAATAATGAAGAGTCTTTAGTCTTTTTCTGAAACCGTAGAATTAATTGCAGACTTGCCTAAGACAGAATAGCTTTATTAGCACGACTGGAGTTGATCACGTGTTGCCGCTGAGATAAGTGTTTTATCTAAGGGAGTGGGAGATAACCGATGGAAAGCAACCCTGCTCCCACCCATCCCCCGCCGGTGACTGTGCTCCCGAAACTCCGCCTCCCACAGGTGTTTTACCTACTGGGCTCCTTAGCACACGGATCAAAAGAGAGACACAGTGAGGTGGGGCACAATTCCAGAGAGAACTAACATATAATAAAAGAATTTGAGGGCTTAAAAAGGAGTGGTTGGACCAGTTCTGCTTGTGACTCCACCGTGCTGTGACCTGGAAAGAGGACGCGAGATAGAAGGCCGGAGACCAAAAGTTGAGGGAGGGGAGGAAAAAGAATTAAAAAAAAAGAGATCTGTTAACAGCAGCTAAGGATCTGAAGATGACTGAAGATAACTTCTACGGAAAGAATGGTAACGTCGTACTTCCTCTAAAATTACCGCAATGTAGCGCGTCGTTGTCCTGAAAGACCTGGTGCCACATTTGCGCTCTTAATAAGGTGCCAAGTGAAACGAGTTGAAGTCGAGGCACAGGGAGCGCGTTTTGCACGGAGCGTGCAGTAGTGAAGGGAAATGGCTGCTAAAGCAGCAGAGTTGCAGAGAGCTTCACTGAAGCTGAAGCGTTGGCATTTGACGTTGGTTGGATCGGAGTCTGGGTTGAACTTTTCTTGTGAAGCCGAAGTAAAATAGGTTTTGCTTTTCTTCTGTGTTCCCTAAGCTAATTAGACCGGGAGTCATCTACAGGGGCTAGTTTACGAGAACACAAGCAAGCATTATGCTTGCTTTGTCCAATTATGTTTTTGTTATATTTATCGTTACATAGGCAAGCACAGTGTCTACATACTTAACTTATCATTCAATTGCCCTCACTTTCCATTGAGTGGTTCATTCTATAGTTTTCTCAGTCATTACTTTCGTCAAAGTGGTGCAAAAATGTGGTTCGGTCAAAAATGGCATTTCACTAGGACCCTTTCTACTTTCCTTTCCCTCAATATTAGATTTTTTGCATTCAGTATAATTAAAATCAATACAAATGAAAACATTAGTAATGTGTTTAGCTTTAAAACCCCAGATTCCATGTCAAAAGGGCATGCATGTTTTTTCCAGGTCTGGAGGTCAAAATAAATAGTAATACTTAATAAACTTTAATATAGTAATAAAATAGTTACTATAAATGGTAAAGTCATTGAGCCAACATCTGTAGGGCTGTTTTAAATTGCGTTTCCTGTTATTTAGTGGCATGATACATTTTAGTAGCTGGATGTACAGTGCAATTATTATAATACCTTTATAAATACAAGTACTTTCCTGCAACTGTATCATCAATAATCCAAATTACATTTTGGAGATTGCTTTCTGCCATCGCCGCTCTCTACTGGCTGTGTTGAGGTACTGTAGAATTTTACAAATAAAGAATAACGTGACTTGCTAGAGAGGAATTTTGCTGGTTGACTCATGAAAGTCTTTTCAAAATATACGTGGGTGACTCCAATGTTACACCAGCGTCTGTCAAATGGCTGCTTTCAGTTCATTGATGATAATACAGAGGATTCAATTTGTTAATGTCTTACTTTGTTTTTGTTTTTTGTGTAGGTGAGCCTAGAAAGTTCGACCCAAACTTTAAAGGACCCATTTATAACAGGTGATAACTTCTGACTCTGCATATATATTTTCAGTAATTCAATCCTCGTGTTAAAGGGAAGGAAGGCACATTTTCCATCAATAATGTTTTTGAGCTCTGTCTTTTAGGGGCTGCACTGACATCGTTTGCTGTATCCTCTTCGTTGTGGCCATTTTGGGCTACTTCGCTGTTGGGATTCTGG
Organism: Hiodon alosoides; assembly: GCA_025775065.1. Lineage (NCBI taxonomy): Eukaryota > Metazoa > Chordata > Actinopteri > Hiodontiformes > Hiodontidae > Hiodon > Hiodon alosoides. The sequence continues at coordinate 12,477 of JAOYSI010072900.1, read as the reverse complement.
GTAAGTGACTGCTTCAGGAATACAGATGGTGGCCATTGGTTTAGGGTGGTGTCTGCATTCAAAGTACTTTATTTGTGACCTCGTGGAGGCTGCATGTTCTTCTGTCTACAAGACACATTTTCTGTTTTATTAAGTAAGGGTGTATGACAGTGCCCATGTACTGTGATAATAGATTAAGTATATTGTGTGTGTTCCCTCTCCAACCCCAGCATGGACTCAAGGTGACCCCCGGAAGGTGATCTACCCCACAGATAGCACAGGGCAGTTCTGCGGGCAGGCGGGCACTGCCCTGGAGTAAGTACTGTTGGGACTACCCTTACCGCCCTCCCCAACTCACAGCTGTAAGAGGAATCCGCCTGTACTCCCTCTCTTGTACCACGTCATTGCATCCCGTCTAATCATGGAGAGTAATTACTGGCCCTTATCTCCTTATCTCATTGTTCTTTCTAATGAGTCTGCCTCTCTCTTCCCCTCTCCCTCCCTTCACTGGTGGGAATGGCTTCCTGTGTATGTGATGCAGGAAGAAGCCCTACCTGTTCTACTTCAACATCATGAAGTGTGCCTCTCCTCTGGTGCTCCTGGAGTTCCAGTGTCCCACCCCACAGGTCGGTCCCCAGCTCTCCTCTGTCGTCATCTGTATCTTCCTCCCATCTCTGTTTTGCCCCCCCAGTTTACTCAGTTACTAAGATGTATGGTAGACCTAATCTTGGCTTTAAATCTTCTGAGTGGGGTTGTGTTGTTAATGGTGTCCCTCATGAATGCTTTTGTGTCCATGACCAGATCTGTGTGGAGAAGTGTCCAAACCAGTACATGACCCTAATCACGGCCTACAAGTCAAGTGACATGAACTACTACAAGTCCTACTGCAAGGAAGGGCTAGAGAGCTCTATGGTGAGCGGCAGTTATTACATGGGGGGTGGGATGAAATTCAACTGCTTGAGATGCAGGAGAACTGAAATGGGCAACTAAATGCACATATTGCATATGTCACGTTCTCAACAATCCTGATTCTTGCCTGTGTTCAGAGTGTCCCTGAAATCATGAAGAAAAACTTATGTCCGTCCATTCTGATCCCCAGCAAGCCATGTAAGTCACACGCTCGCTGTAACACTCCTGCACCTGTATTCTCGCTCCTCAGCCTTTTCCTGCTCCACACCTCCTGCCCTGTCTTAGCGTCTTTGGGTTTCTCTCCTCACCTCCTTCTCCTTTCAGTCACTCGCAGGTGTTTCCCTGATTTCGGCAAAAAAGACGGAGTGATCGTCGTGGGGAACAAGACCAAGTTTGAAGACGGGCAAGGGGGGGCCTTTAGCGCCAATGAGCTCCTTCAAGGGGCCGCGTGAGTCCACAGCGTCTCGGGCAACAAATTCACAGCGTGTCTGTTTGCTGAGTCGGGGAGCAAATACCTGGAAAAGCTAGACATTGCACATGTAATGCATCAGCCTAAAGCACCACTTAATACACACAGGTTTCCCGTTCAAAAGGGAGTGGTATCAGATGTTATAAGGTTGTGATGGCAAATGGGTTTTGACCCCCCCACCTTTCGAATGGAGCTACTGGTGGTAATTGCTTTCCCATATTTCTCTCCCAGGAATGCTACCATCGTAAGGGAAGCTCGCCAGTTGGGCATGAAGATCTTTGAGGATTACACCAAGTCCTGGTACTGGATCCTCCTGTGAGTGTGCTGCTGTCAAACAACAAATTTATCGTGCCGCTTGGCAGGCGCGGAGAAGCCGGCAGATCTGGCTGTGTGCAGGAATGTACTGCAAAAGCAGTGTTGCTCGCCACCACAACTTCTTGAATATGCATTAAATTGTAACCTGTTTCAGCTGATAAAAGCGCCTGGCAGTTGATGGGGTTGGGGTTGTCTCTGCATTGAAATCCCACTCCCCGCATACCCTCTTTAGCGCTCTGGTGCTAGCCATGGTCATCAGCCTCATCTTCATCGTCCTCCTGCGATTCCTGGCTGGGATAATGGTGTGGGTCATGATCGTCCTGGTCATCCTGGTGGTTGGATACGGTACTGTCCCCTTTTCTAAATGAAGCCGCGGCCAAACCGGGCATAGTCTACTGTTCCAGGCACTAGGCAACATAGTCCCGTACTGTTGTAGACGTGAATATCTGTGTTATAATCCTGGTGTTCTACATTTTATTCATTAGGAATGTGTTGCCAACTACTGTGAAGTCCTCCTTTAGTTCGTTTGGACACCATAGCTTTTTGCCAAGGGTCTAATGTGGCTGTCCTTTGTTTTGCGGTGCAGGGATTTTCCACTGCTACATGGAGTATGCCAGCCTGAAAGATACGAGTGGAGCTAACGTCACCCTCAAAGAACTGGGGTTTCAGGCTGACCTCTCCATCTACCTGCAGGTCCGACAGACCTGGCTTGGGTTCAGTGAGTCTCAATCGTCTGATCTGCCAGATAATCTCTCTTTAAAAAATTGTTTTTAAACGATTTATCCGCCTAGCGAGCATTGACCCCAGAAAATCTCACTTTACATGGTACGTCCCCGCCCTGACCCCAGTCTCGTCTCCTCTCCCTCAGTGATCGTCCTCTGCATCGTGGAGGTTGTCATCATTCTGTTGCTGATCTTCCTCAGGAAGAGGGTCCTCATTGCCATCGCTCTCATCAAGGAGGCGAGCAGGTCAGTCGAATGGGATTGTGTGGAGCTGGAGTTGCCATGGGAACCTGAATGACATTACCCTATTGGCCTGAATTTAAGGCACTTTTCTTTTAGTGCAACAGTGCTAAGTTATTACATGATGAATGACTGTAATGACGCAATCGAAATGCGTTTTGTTTTTTGCAGAGCGATTGGCTACGTGATGTCATCACTTCTTTACCCTTTACTGACCTTTTTCCTCCTGGCAGTGGTCATTGCATACTGGGCTGTCACTGCTGTGTATCCTTTGAGTTTTTTTTTTTACCATCGGAATGAGGGACTCCGAAGACTTCACTCTGTCAAAAAACAAACCGGATGGCTAAATCGTGGTTCACTTCGCTGAGAGTGAAAGTGCATTGTCCAAGATTCTGGCCTGCTATCTGTAGCACAGCTGGATTTACAGAAGTGTATTTGTTTAATATTTAGTGGGTAGAAGCAGAAAACGTTAAGTATTGGAAAATTTGACCCGATGAGGGGAACAAGAAGGATCTGCCGTCTGGCTTGTAAGCCCAGTCATGTTTTTTCAATGTCTCTTCCCAGGCATCCGTTTGCAAAGAGAAAGCAGAGATTTTCTTGGACCCGGAGTGCAGCGGTAGCCCTTCTCTCTGACCACGTCTCGGCCAGCTCTTAAGAAGAGATGACGCCTCTTTTTAATGAGTGCCTGGAACGTTCTCCTCCATTAGCATAGCCATCAGTGCTAGTCTGATTCTCGTTTCAAGGGAACGTTATTGTGAGGGGGCAGTCTGGGCTGAAGGGGAGGTAAAACATTATTTGCTTCTGTGACGATGCTTCTGTGTGGTTAACATTAGATTAACTGCATCAATGTATTCAAATACAGCTGGATCATTGTATTAAAGGATGCTGTAGGGAGGCTCTGCATCCTATGTTTTTCTGTGCGGCGTCAAGTTCCTTAATGGCTTCTAGCTTCCTGTCCACTTCTAATGAAGCGGTCTACAAAGTGTTCAATAAAACGGCCTGCGAGTACTCCAGGCAGACCTGTGATCCCAACGTGAGTTTTTGCCACCTGCACCGCAGCTGTCTGTGTTTACTTCATTGCAGTGCGAGTTTGCATGTTTCTCGAACCGTTGTCGGCTCTGCTGTCTAGAAATTCAACACCAGCTCCATCAGATCCCAATGTCCGGACGCCGAATGCATGTTCACCTTCTACGGGGGAGAGACTTTCTACCACAAGTACCTGATCGTGCTGCAGTTCTACAACGTATTCCTCCTCTTCTGGTGCGCCAACTTTGTGACAGCCATGGGGCAGGTGACGCTGGCGGGGGCCTTCGCCTCCTACTACTGGGCCTTCAAGAAGCCAGAAGACCTGCCCGCTTTCCCCATCTTCTCCTCCCTCGGACGGGCGCTCAGGTGCTTTGTGGTGGCTCGGGGATGGCTTTAGTTAATGAGTGACTGCCATGTGTCTGTCCAGTGAAGGCGTTTTGAGTGGATTTTGTATGAAAACCGTGGGAAATGCTCCTCCCAGAGAAAATGCAAAACTGAGTACAATGGCGTACAGCTAGCAGATGAGTCCCTCTCCCTTCTGACACTTCCTGTGACACGCCCACCTGCCCCTCACCTGTTTTAGGTACCACACTGGCTCCATGGCTTTTGGTTCTCTGATCCTGTCCATCGTCCAGGTCATCAGGGTCCTGCTGGAGTATATAGACTACAAACTGAAAGGTAAGGGGGATGTGAGGACAGGTGTTGATGCGCGTGTATTTGGTTTGCAGTAACATCTCACTATAGGGGCAAATTTACCACGCCCGTTTCTTTTCAAGATTCCCGTTGGTTTACTTCGTGGTAGATTAACATTTTTTTGTGTGGGTCAAAACAAAGCTGCATCTTACTCGCTCACAATGCTGTGGTTGTGGGTTTTTTTTGTTTTTGAGTTTGTGTTTTGAGGATATGGGGGGTTGTTGTCCTACATGTACACACCTGTGTGATCTCGTGGTTTTAGGCAAGGTTATCCTGTGTAGATGGCCTGGAAAACAGAGAAAAGCCGCGCTCTGAGCAGTTTTCCACTCCGTTCCCATTCTTGCTCTGTTCCCAGGAGCCCAGAACAGGTTTGCCAAGTTTCTGTTGTGTTGCCTGAAGTGCTGTTTCTGGTGCCTGGAGAAATTCATCAAGTTTCTCAACCGAAATGCCTACATAATGGTACGTGTTTGTAGCGTACAGGTACCGTTTTTGTTCAGTCCGTAGTGTAATAAATGTGGATGCATCGAAAAGAATTTGTGGAGTAATCCCTAGATCAGCAGTTCTGAACCTGTGGCCCATTTAGCCTAATTGTGTGGTTCAATCTCTTTCATATGCTTAGTATTTGAACTAATGTTGTTACATTTGTAACGTTATTGTGTTTGAAAATTCTGTAGTTGAAGGTTTTTATATATGCATTTGACGTTGCTTGGTTTCATTCAATTTGGCAAACGCATTTTATTAATTTTTGCAAATGCAGCCCTCATTGCTTATTCTGGCCCGCCACATGTGTGGCCCACGTTGGTAAATGGGTTGAGAACCACTGCCCTAGATGAAGAAACTTTGCATGTCTTACCTTCTATTCACTGTAGATGGCGATATATGGCAAAAATTTCTGCACGTCAGCCAGAGATGCCTTCTTCCTCTTGATGAGGAATGTTGTCAGGTGAGGACTTGATTCATTTTGGCTAGGAGGGGTATGTGTGTGTAGAACTAGTAATCCCACAAGGGCCTTGTTGGTCTCCACCACCAATCCCAAATCCCACCAATCCTTTGCAGGGTGGCTGTCCTGGACAAGGTGACCGACTTCCTGTTGTTTTTGGGCAAGCTTCTCGTTGTCGGGGCTGTTGGTGAGTAAGGAAAAGGATTATTGTGTTTTTAACTTCAGTTTGTCAATCGACAGTGGCCTTATATTTTTATTTTTTTACTGAACTAGTTATTATGCCGTTCTTCTGCTGAACTAAATTTATTATTTATTTCCCAACAGGAATCTGTTCTTTCTTTTTCTTCTCTGGAAGAATAAAGGGCATCGAGGGCACAACCCCCACTCTAAACTATTACTGGGTCCCCATTCTGGTGAGTGAGGAAGTGTGGTTTTGGTCTGATGGTGGTCTCCAAAGCCATATTGTAGCCAGTGCAAGGGGGCTGTCCCATCATTATCAGTTTAAAGAAATGTCAATGTTTTTCCTTCTCTTTGACCTGTACCGGCTTAACTCGTTCGGTCAACTACGAAGGCTTGAAGGGTGACCTGAAGTAATGTAGGTCAAGACAGGAAAGGGAAAAACGAGATGAAAGGATCTTTTGCATGTCATCACGTGTGTGTGTCGCCTGAAGTCAATCGATTTTCCAGGCAGAACACATGAATGGGTGGTGGATGCAAGTCAGCAAATAAAGCGGTTGAAAATTATAGGAGGTACTTGTATAGGAATTCAGATTCAATTACTTAATCGACGTGTAGTTGTCTACAAAGGTCTCAAAACTCAGTCGTTTAGAGAGGTAACGGCTATACCATCATTTAGGTTGAGTTTGTGCTCTTCTGCAAATAGAGCAACTGCACGTTCCTCTCTACTCGACACTTTTTCAGACAAGGTTAGACAAGGAGATGGAAACTACTCTTCAGATTTTTTTAATTGTTAAGCAACAGACACATGACGTTAACCAGTGAGACAAGGATTTTAAAGTATATGAGAAAAGCAACACAAGCCCCATAGTTTTTGAGTGCCTTTGTTTGGTGTGAAGGGTTATGTGCTTTCTAATGGCGCTGAAGACCACACTCGACTCGGTGTGAAGGACCCTTAAGGCTAACGCGCTCAGGCTTAAAAATATACAGATAAACCTCCCAGTGTACTCCTAGAACATTGCTTGGATCAAATCGGTAACTGATGAAATTATCCTTTTGTGTTTTACTGTTGTGTGTAATTGACACGTTCTACCCGAGCTTAGCGTGAATTGGTCTCTCCTCAGACTGTGGTCTTGGGCTCCTACCTCATTGCTCACGGCTTCTTCAGCGTGTACGCCATGTGTGTGGACACCCTCTTCCTCTGCTTCTGTGAGTAACACCAGGGATACTTCTTACGCTTGCACGAAAAGCACAACCGCGTACCTGGATGGTACTCCATTGTGCAGGTTCCCCTTTCTCTGCATTGCTGAGATGTTGCACTTGGGTCTGTTCATGTTTAAACTTTCGTTGAACCCACAGAAAATGCTTTAACAGGGTAGAGAATGCCATGTCAGTATCCTGCTTGCGTCCGTCACTACTGACAGTGGTAGGCTTTTATTGATGTATGAAGTTTAAAACGGATGTCACAGAGAACAACCTTCGAACTGATTCTTGCTCTGGAAAAATCACTTGTAACTATCTTGGCCTTTGGTTTGTGGAAACTATGGTGTTCCAGTCCTCTTCCTAAACTGCATACCTGACTCTTGCATCTAACCCAAATTGCCTGTACTTTTTGCTGGCTTTGTTTCTGACTTATGGTCTCTGTCTCTTTGTCTCCAAACCCCAACTACCACCACTTACCATTCCTCTCCCAAACCCCTCCCATTCACATCTTGTGGGCCACATCTTCCTCCCTGCATGGTTCTAACCCACACTGGTGTCTTGCACTATCCCAATCTCCCATGAGACATGCTTACGCACGCACGCACGCACGCACAAGGTGAGGACCTGGAGCGAAATGACGGATCCGCTGAGAGGCCGTATTTCATGTCTCCGGAGCTCCACGAGATCTTCTCCCTGAACCAGGCGGCGGGCGGAGAAGCAGACCCGGGCCAGCAGCAGGAGTCAGAGATTCAGCCGCAATCACAAGGATTAATGACTCTGGAGAAAGGGGGTGATGACACTCCGGGAGTAGTTTAGGCGAAGAGACCAAAATAGTATTTAACCCGCCACTAGTTCTTTCTTGGTTGAGTGCATGGAGCTAGGGGAACAGGTTCTGCACCCTGTTCTCGGTCCTGTTGAGGACCGTTAGATGAGTGAATGTATGGCTAACTACATGTAGCGTATAAACGGCTAAAATGTAAACGATGACGTAACCTATTTATAAAGGGGCAGCCTAAACCCTATGCGGTTTACCGTTAAGTGAAACGGTTCATATGTGTGTTGCGGTAGACATTTTCTATGTGCGTTTGATGGGCCAGTATCTCAGCCTCCTGGAATCCTTCAGGGTGGGTCGGTCAGACGCACAGGTGGATCCATCAATCCTGTATTCACCCCTGCTTGGGTCCCATACACAGATGTGAATGCCTCAGTCAGTTACTGTCCGCTGCTGTTCTGAAGGAGGTCCTGTAGACTACGGTTTCGACATTGGGGAATGTTCTGTATTCCAGAATTATAAATCAAGATTAACAGTAGAGATTCTACGGGAGGAAACTTGGACCTTGTTCTTTGGGTTGTTCCTAAAACGGAAGAACCTCTACAGAACCAAACATTTTAAAATCGGTCTTCCATTTTAGTGACGGGGCTCAGTGTACCCGTTTCATGTTTTCGCTTAATTTCCAAATTTGAGTGTATTCGTCGCCTAGGATTAACCATGTGCCTGACTATTATTGCCCGTTTTCCTTAAAGTATGTTACCATAGTAATATATGCAACATTACTACTTCTACTGTTTACAGTTTTAAATGCCGAACTCTAAGAGATGATGGATTTTAATCTTGTCTGTTTACACTTTGATACAAGTTTAAAGTCAAATCTCTTTTTGTAGACTGAAATGAATATGTATTCCCTTTGAGTTTTATTTTTTTCACTGTGCGTGTATTGGCTCATAGCAAGAGCTTCTTTTTGTAATGCACTGCGACTCAAACACCTACTTGCCTTGGAATTTCTTGCTGCTGGTTGCTATGACAACAACCTCTTTGACTGTTCTGGCTCAGTACTACGGGTGCACCCTGCCTGCCCACCTTTCTCTGCTGCATGACGATAACGATGCCTTTGATGCTGTTTATTAAAGTTTGCATCGTTTTCACCATTTTACTCCACGTATTGGCGATTCATTCTGGCCTTTTAGGATTTCCGGGTTAAGTAGGTTTCCATATCATGGCCCTCTCTTCCACGACAAGTTAATTTAGATGCATACACCCCATGTGTCTTGGTGGAGAGTCAAGCTGAGTAGTTTAGTGTTAGAGGTGTAAGACAACCGTTATTGGCCATATGTGCCGAAGAAGGTGGAGGCGTTGGTAAGATATGGTAAGATTTGTTTTTTCCTGACATGTGTCGAAGTATTCTGAGGTTGTATAAACTGTTACTTTCTATTCGCTGTGGAACTGACTAATGATCTCCCCATCTGCTTTCTCTACGCCCATACGCCTCTTTGCTCCAGTGGAGGACCTGGAAAGAAATGACGGCAGTGCGGAGAGGCCCTATCTAATGCCGGAGAGCCTGCTGAAGGTCCTGCAGAAGAAGAATAAAGGCGTGCCTGCGGAATAGGGACTGACTTGAGTGAGCGAACGCCGCCAGTCCACTGGAGTGGAAGGCTGCCCTGCTACATTTGGTATACAGCGGTAAAAACTTAAACAAAACGTATGGACGGTTTCACTGGCTAAGTCCCACTTTAACAATCTGAGGGCATTGGAGTAAGGTTTTCTGAATGCAGGAGATTTTAATTTTGTGCAAATGCTCTTTGCTTTTGTAAGCCTATGCAAATTTTCTAGCGCATTTTTTTTTTTAAATTGTGTTTCTCTGTATACATTTTTGATGGACAACTAGTGGTGTTTTGGCACTGCTTGTTTACTGTTCAAACAATCAGTTTTTTTTTTTTTCCGTTAAACACAATTCTTATCAAATTTTAATGAATCACGTGGTCAAAGCTAAATCCAGTGTTGTGCACCTTTAAATCATTTTTTCGTATTTTAAACTTATGGAGTATGTTACATGAAGAGCAAAGAACTGATCTATATTTTGTGATTTTTATTGCCAGTTTTTTCTCAAAAAAATATTGCTTTTAACCAAATTTATCTGAACTGCAAAAATGTTAATTCCAGCCACTTATTTATATATATATTGGTCAGCCTGTTTTTTTTGTTTGTAACACTGCCAAAGCTCTGGAGAAATGATATACATGCTTGCAGATTCATGACAAGTGGCCATATTTGAGAGGCATATGGAGATATATTTATGTGTAAATATCATGGTGCTGATGCTTGTCCTAGTGGTGATCTGAGATCGTTTCCTTTTAAAAACATAATAAAGTACTTTTCTACATACTTTTGACTGTGTTGCTCTGTTTAACCATAACCACACCATTTATTTCAGAGTCTGAACTGAAAATACAAGTTAACATGGAAACTGCCAAATCTGAGTGTTATGGGAGAAAATAATATTTCTCAAAAAGCATGTTTTTCTGTACAGATTTGTCAGGTGACCATACATGAAATTTTAAAATGTTTTCTTTCAATTGTATTTTGTAATGTAGGTATATTCATTACTAAGAAAATGTCTCCTAGACAAGTATCCAGTAAAATATACTAGATAACGGCTGGGTTGGCACTGTGGCCGGTAAACGGTATACTGTGTATGTTGAGATACAGACCATGTCAAGCTGGAATGGTGTTGGGGCTTGCAGTTCATGTTTCTACTGCTAGGTGGAGCATAGCTAGCACATTGTATCCCTGTTAATGTTTTTAACACAATACACAAACTTTCGCAGAATGTCTTCCCCTTCCCTGATTCCATACTTGCAGATATTTTGAGTGTGATAACGGACACCTGTTAACACGCGTGGAGGTGTAGTGCTACTGTAGGTTTCACAGCCAGATTGGTTCAGAGCTCAAGGACGCCGCTGGGTAACGGCACATAAGTACACGTACGCACGGTTGTAGCGTGGATACTCTCTAAATGTATCATACATACACTGTGATGCAGAACTCCAGACAACATGTCGCTACAGCGTGCCAGAAAAAAATTCTTATTTGGACAGTACGTGTGTTGAGCACCTGTGTTCCGGAATAGCAAGCAAGGATGGAAGGGACAAGAAAGTTTTTGGTAAAGAACGTGCGTGGTTCTATTTGTGCACATCCCATGTAGCTCTGTGTCCTTGTTTCTCTTGTGTGTGTGATTGCGATTGGCCTGGTGGTGTTTCAGGTGGCTGAACATATTACATATTAATTGTAAAAAGTTTGTCCCACCTGTACATGTAAAGGCATCATAACCAGCATCAGGAACAAATTCAGACCTAAAGGGTATATTATTAGTGGCATTGCGTGCAGAAAAGCAGCCTCAAGGGCCCTTATCTTAGTAGGCCCTCAAAGGACTTAAGCAGTTACCTACTGGACCTCAGCTCTGTCATCATATTGGAGCCAAACCAAACAAGAAAAACTTTGCATTGGCAGTGGCTTTCTGCAGAAAAGCTTTTCTGTCAGCGCTGCAGTCTGGGTCCAGGCCTAGTTAGGGATCGGAAACTGTTGGGGTCAATACGTCGTTGGTGTTCAGCATTGGGGAATCGCTGTCCACAATGACGTCCATGGTGGCGCTGCGGGCTTTAGGTGTGTCTGCGCCAGTAGTGTGAAAGCATGCTCCCATGGTGACGGCTCTCGCCGCTCATCTGCGCTGGAGTGTGATTCCCTGGGCCCCCTTCATCATGTCAGGAGGTCTGACATCACTCGCCTTTAATGCTTGCTCAGCCTTAAGTGGGATATCGCTCACATTTGTTGTGTGATTTGTGTATGTTCCTGCCTGGTGTGCATTTCGTGCATTTTAACGGATCTCTCAATGTGTGGAAGCTGACTCCCCCTGATCTGAGATCAGTTTTAACAAAGGGGAGGATGGGCCTGGTCTGGAATGTGAGTCAGGTGTCAGAGATAAGCAATGGCAATACCCTTGACAGTTTCATAGTGGCTCTGCGTCAGTTGTCCTCCACCCACTCCATAGCCCGCTCTAATCTCCGCTAGATCTTCTCTGCGAGCTCTCCGGCGCGAGCCTATGAAATAACATCCAAAGTATGCCTGTCATCCTGGACTTGACCTGTGTTTTGGCACCCTTTCAATAAGGAGCCACACTGAAATTCATATGCATTGTTCTGCCTGCATTCTTTGTTGTGCAAGAGCAGCTTTCACACGAGATCACAGTAAAACAAATCTGTCACTATGTGATTTATTAATCTGAAGCAATTGAGCGTTGGCATATATTCTGACAAATATGACATATTCTGTATGCAGATTTTATTTCGCAGACTGAAATTCCTGGCACGAGTACAGCAGGGGAAACTTGTACATGTATTTAGTGAGTTGAGTCACTCAAGTTGCACTGGTGATCTTTGCTACACGGTCGGAGCCTTTGGTGGGCATGGCAGCTGTAACCAAGGACGACTGAAGCTTCCCCTGGTTATTAACGCAAGGCCACATCACACCATCTGGGGACTGAAGATACGTAGAGGACGCAATGTTCTGATCCGTGATTATTACAACACGCTGCCAACGAGGACTGGATTTCATCGAAAGTCTATCATCGAAATTGCATGAATCATGCAATTGATTAATAAAACTTCTTTAAATCGTCCAAGGGTATTGGCCAGTATTGGCACGGATTCGCTATGGATCCCTGTACAAACTGTTTGTGGTGTAGGATCATCCACAACCCTGGAGTTGGGAAACTGGTTCAAATTGATTAAATCACTTGCTAACCTATGATAGCAGTTCTTTGTGTGTCCAAAAAATGTTTCCATCTAAATGCCAGTCTTCTCTCTACCATGGACCATGAAAAAGTAATGTGAATTCAGTAAACAATATTGATATAGGACATGTTTGAATGATATTTACCTGCAGCTGACCAGATGACAGGTTGGGGGGGGGGGGGGGGGGGGGGGGGGGGGGGGGGGGGGGGGGGGGGGGGGGGGGGGGGGGGGGGGGGGGG
>JAOYSI010072899.1:8798-20769 GCA_025775065.1 Hiodon alosoides | reverse complement strand
TGTGTGTGTGTGTGTGTGTGTGTGTGTGTGTGTGTGTGTGTGTGTGTGTGTGTGTGTGTGTGTGTGTGTGTATAGCAATAACCCACTGTCCCCTGGTTTTCCCTCCACAGATAAGCACCTAACCAAAGCAAGGAGGAGATGCTTTCGACTCCATCTCACTGAAGAAGAGAGGAGTGGGACCTACAAGGAAACCAAGCAGCACGGTCTGCGAGGGCAGTGACGGGCACACCGGGCTGGGCATTGCAGCATATTCATTATGCTTTTATTACAAAATGATGATCGTTCATATCAATAATAATAATAATCATAATACGTTTCTGGTTAAAAAGCAGAACAGAGATAATGAAAAGAACAAATTTGCCTTCATGGTTGTGCTTCCAATGTACACTAGACATGGTGTTAAACTAGTGTTTTTTAGTTTGGTACCTTCTGCTCTGTACAGAAGTATCACTGCACGACGTCCTGCATGCCAGCCAGACACCTTTTGTAACCAAAGTCGAGAGAAACAAACTATTTTAAACACAAATGCAAATATCTCCACGAAGTATTATAGAAAGATAAAAATGATGATGTTTAAAAACAAATTTTACCGTTTAAAAAAAAAACCTTCCTTATAATGCTGAATGTAACTGCTCTGGTTACGATGAGGTTTGTATTCATAAGAAAATGGAAACATTGACCTCATGTAATGTCTATAATATCTAAAGTTTTAGATAATTTAATTTCAAACTTTTCTCCGATAGCTTTTTAACGCTGTTCTTCCATCGCTATCTGGCTCCAAAAATTTTAAATGTACAAAAGAAACCTGTAAATTATTGTGTATATGTACAGAGTGTCTTAAATAATGAAGCTGAATCTGAACCGTTGTGTTGTATAGTTCAAGACAACGTAGGGTGCCTTGCTCAGGAGGCCCCTGCTTTGCTTTTTCATGTTTCTGATCAGGTTCTTTAGGGTTAACGGTGACTGGCCAGGATTTCCTCTGTCCAGTTGTTCATCTTGAGTCACTGAGGCACGGGGTCTTGTTCCACCCCCCCCCCATTCTCCTTTGCACTCATATGTTGGGAAATGTGTGAATGCAACGGAGCTTTGTCACGCGCATGGGTCAACTACACTGACTGCACATTTCAGTGAATCATGGTCATAATGGTCTGTGCCTGACTCAAGCACAGGGCAGTTCCAAAGTTTCCTGATCCTGTTAGAGCACACCACCATGACCAAACAATATGCGTTTCAGCGGTGTTCTATTTACATTTGGAAAGTGCTGTGTGTGAAGGTGAATATCCATGCAGCCACGTTACTGATAGCATAGCTCCTCTATGGGACGCTTAAGGCCACCGGGAACAGTGGTGTGGCATTCTGTCTAGACCGGTGAGTGGTCCCAGAGGTGGTGAAAAAATTAGGCTCTGCGTCAAGTTTAGTGATGTTGCAGAATTGTTAGCCTCAATCAAGGCTGGTGACTTTGTACAAGTGGATGTATAGATTTAGAAGATGTCAATTTAAAACTAAATATCCATTATTTCCAAATACCTGGATATTTGTTTCCACAATCTTCATTTGAGTTTCATATTTGAAAATCGTATTCAGTATAATCACTTGCATGTTTTTTTTGCAGAACCTGGTAGTATTTGCTGTACAGAATCATGACCTTTTTATCTCATTCTTGACACTGAAATGCACCTGTTAGTACTTTTAGTATTTAGTAGTGGGTTTTTTTCCATTGAAAAGGGGGGCACCCGCAGCCACTTTACTGTGGCATCATAATTTTGTTGTAAAGGTTTGCAGTACATTAACATTTTATATACAGCATGTCATTCTGTGCTTTCTATATTCAGTTGGGTTGCAGAAAGTTCTGAGTTTGGTTCCATTTATTCTGTGTCTTGAACTGAAATGTTATGGTTAAAAAAAAACACATCTCTCCAACCTGTTACATATTATTTATTTTATTAAGTTTTTCTTGGTATTTGTATTAATTAAATAATAAAAAATATATATATTTAATTAGTCCATTGATATTTTTTTTCTTTTTCTCGCTGATGAAATACAAAGACAAAGTACAGGAGGGCCAGTGCTAAGCAGAAATTATGTATTTGAATTATTTAAATTGTACTCGAATATAAAAGTTTGTTCATTTCTTTATACTAATAAGTCTATATCACAATATACGGTCTCGGGTTGTAGATGTGGGCCTGAACGGGGTCAAATTGGCCTGCTTTTTGCTCACTTTAATCATTCAATCACAGACCACACTGTTATATATAAAAGGGTAACTGCGCTGTGGAAAGTTGGGAGGCGGGAGTTGGGAGCTGTAGTCGCATTTCATAATAAAATCATTCTCTGCATTTAAAATATAACCATTAAAGAAATATCACAGGAAAAAATACTTTCCGTTGTTTTTGTAGGATATTACTGAGATAATTATTTAATTTAAGCTCAGGTATATCTGCTTACCGCTTCTTTTGATTTGGGAGGTGAAGTGAAGCTGCTGTCCGCCATTCAGTTCTAGCTCGTGCTATCACTGCGACGCTTAATTTGCGGCGTTACTGCCCTCTAACGGAGCCACTTAAATATTTTATCCCATCTTCATCAAGCACCATTGCGAAGAACTCGTGTGCATTATTTGTAATAGGATAAGGTAAAACAGAATCCTAGACGCAATATCGTGATTGAGATATATTAGTTTAATGGAAAGGACAATATTTATATTTGATACATAATACATAATTCCTGTTTAGTCTTGGATCAGCTTTTTATTCGGGATTGATCTCTTCATTTCGCTGTTTAACTATTCCGCAGTAGCATCAAACAATGCCTCTGACATGAATGACTATGACATGAAAACTAAATACTTAATGAAGAAACCCGTTCAAATTATAATAAAGAAAGACAGTTTAAAGACTAACTTTATTTTTAAAAACCCTTAGCGTTGTCAACACGCCTTCTCTAACCGATAAGTGGATGCGCCAACCAACACAGGATTTATCATAATTTAAATTTCACGGTCTAATTTGACCCATTTCACAGATAAGATTTTAGCAGTCACTATCACAGCCTTAACTAATAGATTTTGAGTTCGACATTCTCGTTAATTTCCTTTTATTTTAAAGAAATGAAGCTAAAGAAATGTAAATCTTGTTTTGAAAAAGATCCCCACCACAGGATACAGTTTTAATTTCACACAAAACATTTTAAGATGATGTAATATCAGAAACCAGTTTGAGGTTGATACCAACAATAATCTGAGTTAGTAGTAACAGTTCTCCTTTCTAGGGCGGGAGCAGGTTGGGCTGAACCGTGTCTTGCTCTTCGCTGCTTCATATGCATCTCCTAATGATCTTGCACTGCGAAGAATGCACAGAAACATTCCAAATCGGAATACTATTTTGAGAGTCAGAATTCCTTGTGATGCACAAATGAACCTCCAGTAAGAACATTATTAAAAAGATTTGTTTGGTGCATATGCAGCTTTTATGCAGAACTTTTATTTATTTTTTTAATTTGATAATGGATTCAATTATTGCATACCACATCCTTTTTTGCTATGTCTACTTCTATCTTCGGAAGTCTACCTGGACTGGGCAGATTTTCAGTTACATGTCTGCGAGTTGCTTTAATTTCTTCCTGAGTATCCTGAGTTCCCTTCACACACCTGATTGGGCGAGGCAGCCCCAGCTGTTAAATGTCAGTTCGTGCACCAACATGCTCTGTCTGTCACAATAGCTCTCAGGCCCTCGCTGTTGTCTTACCCATCTCGTTATTAGCCGCCTTAGCCCTGAGACAATTGTAGCAGGGTGTAGATTCCATTCCAGTACACAGTGCATGGCCTCCATTTTTTTTATCTGGGCTCAAATCTCTCGCATTGATGCATAATTCCAGTTAACTGCACCATAATCCTCCATATTCCACCGTTTACCCTTCAACCAAAACCCCATATCTATACGTTAGGATCCAAGTCTTAAAGGATGCACAGTCATCAGATAGAGGTGGTGGAAGAATGCTCAGCATCCACTGTGCGAGTCAGCTGGGTCTTTTTCTTCTTGATGGTGAAGTTTTTGCGGAATCCTTGTCCTGCCAGGAAGTAGAGGATGGGGTCCAGGCAGCTGTTTGCACTGGCCAGTGGTCGCATGACCTTGTAGGCTATGCTGGTGTTCTCCAGAAGACTGCAACTCACCTGTTTGTCCAGGTAGCGAAAGCTGTAGTAGAGACTGCGGGTTAGGTGGAAGGGCAGGAAGCAGAGCATGAATACAGCCAGCACGATAATGATCATCTTCACCGACTTCTGCTTGGAGCGCCGCGAGTTGGCCCCTCCCATGCCGGCAACGGTCCCCAGCAACCTCTGCGCCATCAGCCAATAGCAGACCAACACCACCGCCAAGGGGACGCAGAAGAGCAGCACCGAAATGACCGAGCTGTAAATCAGGAAGTGGTCGAAGAGCTCCGCGCTGGTAGTGTCGTAGCACACCAACTCGGTCCCCTGGTTGCGGGTGCGAGAGAAATAGAGGATGGGCGCCTGGAAGGCGACAAGAGTGACCCAGATGGCGGCCGAAATGAGCCGGGCCTTGTGGGCGCTGACCCACTGCAGCGAGTGCATGGGGAAGCAGATCCCGAGGAAGCGGTGTAGGCTGATGCAGGAGAGGAACAGGATGCTGCCGTACAGGTTGGTGTAGAAGAGGAAGCGGATGAGCTTGCAGAGCGGCTCGCCGAACGGCCAGTCATTCTTGTCGGCGTAGTAGTAGATGAGAAAGGGCAGCGTGAAGAGGTACGACGTGTCACACACCGTCAGGTTGAACATGTAGATGGTGCTGGGCTTCCAGCACTTGATCCTGAAGAGCATCACATACATGGCCATGACATTGAGCACAAGGCCCACTACAAAGACCAGGCTATAGCTGACCGGCAGAAGGATGTACTTGAAATCCTCGTTAAATTTACAACGATAGGGGCTGCTCCTGTTGAGCTCATGGGTCATGTTCAGGGTAGCCATATCTCATCACCTGGGCCAGAGAAGAAAAGAAACAGAAGAGAAGCTGAGACTTAAAGCTTATCCTTAAATACTGTTGTTACAGAAATAAAAACTATACCAACTGGAAAATCAAACCCGGGTCCTTTCACTGCCGCACACAAGGCTCAACCTCTGACACGAGAAACGATTAGCTCCTAGCTCGAGAAACCAATTGTACTCTTGTCTTGGACTCCATGGAATGTCGTTACTTTTCATAGGAAAATTGCTCACTAAAAGCTCCACTACAGGAGCTTTCCTGGAATTAGTACTGTGAATTTATGTTTTTCATAACCACACACATTCGTATCAATATGGCAACGGTGTGATACAAGTACTGTGCACTGGGTGTCAAAATTAAGTTGCAAACCAATTAACGGGATAATTGACATTTCATTATATTACAAAGGATTCCTCTATCCCGCTTCAGGTGCTCCCTAGAATATAAGATTTGTAAATATATTATGAGAAATTTCTGTATTTTCCTGGTAATATTCATATTGTCTACAAAAACAAGTATGTTAACCTATTTTAGAGTTGAAAGCAACGCAGGTCTGCGCCTCCTCTTAGAAATAATTTTCTAAACCTGAAGTTAAGAATACATAACAGAACAATCTCATCAACCATCTATCTCATTGCATCTTCTATTGAAAGGCATTGTACAACCTAAAACAGCACTAAAAACTAATACGAATACACAAAAACAAAGCTATCTGTCACAGCCAAAAGAACAAGAAAATCCAGCCAGACTCTCCTTTGTTTGGATTGCAGAAAAGAACAGAGAACAAAAATCGCCCAACTCCAGCTGTTGTTTTGCACATTGTCCATGTTTTCCCAATAGACAAAAAAATGATAGTTGTGTTGAGAAAATTAAATACTCACAACTGGTTGGAGTTAATGCTGTACTCCCAATTCACAGCTCTCTCTCCGTAGGGAACCTCAGTGCAAATGCTCTCAAGTTCTCAGGATTCGTCACATAAACCACAGGTGTCTAAGCACACCTTGGCATGTCAATACAGGTTCAGGATACCATGCCAGAAAGTGTGTCGGAGCAATCTGTACAATAAGAAACCAGTTCAAATCAACAGAAATCGGTAACCTAGGCTCTTGTCTTTAGGAATGGAGTAATTTCACTGTCTCTGTCACTTTATTTGAGTTACTATTGGAAAGTTTTGAGTCACACATAGATACTTTTTAGGCATATGTGCAGTACTGATCTCCACCCCCTGCTACCAGACAAGAATCTAAATGCCAAGCACCCCCTCCGCCCAAAAAACACAGCTATACTCTAAACGTTTTTATTTGGTCCCAGCCCTAGTTCACCTACAAGAGTCTTATCCTCCTTAATGAAAACTGTAAGCAACTAAACTAAACTCTAAAGATGTCAGACACATTTCTCTCAGTGTGTGGGCAAGAAAAGACATGCACTCGCACTCAATCTTATACACAGTATCACAGTATAAGTGTTTTTATATTTGTTCAAACAGGTAGATTTTTGTTTTCATTAAGGCTTTGTTTCTCAGAAAGGGAATATGATTCATAACATTATAATTTTCTCTTTAAAAGAAGTTTTCAATTTTTCAAGATTGACTGAAACCAGTGAAACAAGTAATTGAGACGGAATCGTTACTATCTACTGGGTAAATTTGACAATAGACGATGGTTATCATTTTTGAGGGTTTTGCTAGTTCTTGTTGTTTCGGTTATCATTTATCGTTATTTTTTATTTTATTTTTATTTTTTGCTACCAGAGACGTGGTTCAATAACTAAAAAAAACAGATGTTGCTACGGTCAATAAGGGTGCGAAATCTGTAACTCTGGGTTTGACTACCGTGCTGTTATCTGGTTTGGCTTTGATCGATTTTTTCCATATCGGCTGCAGTTCCTTGTTGCTGTGCAAGTCTAGAGATGCAGCCTTACAGAGAACAAAACATCTATCTAAAGGAGGGGTTTGGGTCGGATAAATCCGCTGCGCGGCGCTGCGCTAACGCGTGTAATGTGTCTATTTCTGCTGCCCCGTATAGAATTCGTTCGGAACCTCCCAGGAACTACCTCAACGTGTCGCCATTGAGCCTTTTTTAAGCGGAAACCCCAATGAATTTCCATTGCAGTTTGGCTATTATTTTCTTTCTGCTAGTCTTTGCTCTGCAGTGTTCGGTCGAAGTGTGAGTGTGGAGTTGGTTTATCATGGCCGCCTGACTTAGTCCAAGCCTTACCGTACTCATTTTCTCTCTTTCTTTTTATTTCTCATTTCGGGAATCCTGTAATTTTTTTTTTTAATTTTGCAGATTTTCTCAGGTTTAAAGTCATTTTAAAAAAGGATTTATCATTCATGTCAATGCTCAAATATGCAGCCTCCACCGAGAAAGGTAAGTGTTCCCCCCACATATCGCTAGTCGAAATGTATACTTTAAACTATTTTGTAGTGTATTATCGAAAAAAATATCGAAAATTTTTTCTAGTTGGCTACCTTTTCACAAATGCTAGGATGCATATTTGGTATTGTGTCTGGCGTGTGAAAACAACATTGTGATGGTTAGCCAGCGAACTACCGACGTTGTTTTAATTGAAAACATCACTGGAATGCATTTTCAGCCAGCTAAATTAGTTAAATGTTTATCTCCGCTATGCGAATTGTAATTCGATTATAGCGGAACTTCTCTTTAACGGTACATTTTAAAACCAAATGTACTGAAATGTAACTTGTGAACGTTTTAGCAGAGGCAGCATTAAACGACGCATTTCTGGATGTGTCTCTATCTGGTGTGATTAAATGAGTGTTGGATTTCCATCTCTTTTGTTGACATCTTTTTAACACGTTTAAACAGTGGATGTCGCTGACCTGTAGCAGGCAATATAGTCTTGCAGCAATTTGCCCTTTGGCTCAACTACGAAATTGTTGCAAAAAGATTGTTTTTGAGCAATCTTTTTGTTTTGCCTTTTAACCACGCGAACAGCCGATGTTTTACTACGCGCTTTTTTTTGTGTGTGTACGTTAAAATACCCGAATAAACAAACGGAGATCCCATGCGATTGTAAAAGAACAGTTATCTGCGCTAACAATGTTCTATTTTCAATTTGGAATTTGTCAGTCAAATGGGTCTATGTCTGCAAATATAACATTTCTTAATTGAAAGTAGGAATTTGAAAATAAATATAATTTTCTCAGCGGCAATGATCATTTTTCTTGCTAACACCGATTAACCGCATATTTATGTAAATAAATATTTTCTTTTAATTTTTTAGTTGATGATGAAGTATTGTCGTGGAAGGAAATACAGTTGACATATCAGTCATCTTATTTCATTGCAGTAACCATTTCAACGGGACTAATGTGTGTCTCACAGTATCTCCTATGCTAAAATTCGCCATAAGATAACGGGCATGGGCGTTTGCCTGCCATGATAAATCAGTAAATTTGTTAATATTAAACATACCCAGTCTGCGTCTATTTGGATTGTAGTAGGCAATTGATCGGTTTTGGCACAGTATAACACCATTCTGTTATTGCTTCATAAGGTGCGACATATTTAGTTGTTTTTTTCATTTCAATGAAACAAAGCCTGTTACTCTGTATATATTTCCATCCGGACAGGAAGTCGTGTATATTGACATCGCTCTAAAAGCGATTGTGTTTTTACTACATACACAATTCGAGAGACCCCGGGTCCTACAATGTACTGTGGATACCTACAGCTCTTCGTGCCTGATTTTTGGCATGTTGTATTGGAATGCATGGTTATTTTTTGCTTTTGTGAAATCGTGTGCTGGTATTATACTGTACTGCTGTTGAAAGGAGTGTTGACTGAGGATATCAAGCTTTTATGTAATCTCTAGATGTCACAGGAAGCAAAGCTCTCTTAATTACTATCTGTTCCTTTTCCTAGCTGCTGGGGGGAGGTTTCAGGTGGCAGGGGAGAATAGTGTTGTGTGTTTCTCTAGTTGATCTCATATTCAAGAACTGGCTGTTATATGTAGATATGAGTATGCAGACATTACATCCAAGTTTTACAGGCTGCAGTAGAGGCTATTGTTCATGATATTTCTCATTAGGGCATTATATTCCATGCTGTAGCTAATTCACCTGGTCTTATGATTTAAAAAAATGACCTGTAGAATTTGACCTTTCCGTATAAAACAGTGTAAGGTAAAAGTATACGGAGGTCACTGCATGCA
Organism: Hiodon alosoides; assembly: GCA_025775065.1. Classification (NCBI taxonomy): domain Eukaryota; kingdom Metazoa; phylum Chordata; class Actinopteri; order Hiodontiformes; family Hiodontidae; genus Hiodon; species Hiodon alosoides. The sequence continues at coordinate 11,596 of JAOYSI010072899.1, read as the reverse complement.
ATATTTCACAACGGAGATGCAGTCAGATGGTAGGGACAGCCAGGTACCACAGGTGCTTATATAACAACTTCCAAGAATTAAAATAAAAAAATAAATACTGAAGGTGAATTCACATTGATATTGACCCCGTGGCAGGGAAAGTGGTTGCTTTGATAGCTAGAAGGATACTGAGAAGTAGGCAGAGCTGCCAGTCGAGGAAACGCCGAAGCCCTCGGGCCAGGAAGCGGGACAAATGTAGATGGACCCCTTAGATAATCCGTGGCTACAGTGAGGCCTGCATGCCTGCCCGTCTGGGGTCTAATCTTGAGTGTGCAGCTTGTGAATATGGCCCATCGCCTTCGCCTTCCCACCTTAACCATCTGTAACCGTGGAAAGAAAGGTTGGTGGACGGTTTGCAGCACCCCCCCCGTTGTGATTTTAGAGGGTAGAATTAACGGTTTTAAAATAACTTGTATCCGCTGATAGCGAAGGGCGTGTCATGGTGGTTTATCTTCAAAGACGGGGAACATAAAAGTAACCTGACGCCACATGGCGGAAGCGTGCATGCGTTTTGTCTCGATGGACAATAAGTATGCCTCTACCGCTTTTTAGTGCTCAAGAAATGGTGTCAGCTAAAGAGTTGTAGTGTGTGTGTTAGCGTGACGTGAGGGCCGGGAAGGGGTCTGCATGAGTCACACGCCTGATATTCCGTTTTGCTGAAATGTTCCAGGTAAAAGTTACCCAGGAGCTGAAGAACACTCATGTCGAGCAGATGACCCGACTCCACATCAAGCACCAGACAGAATGCGACTTGCTGGAAGACATGAGGTAAATGCGCCGGGTTGTGTTAGAGCAGGGGAAGAATGGGAGGAATATCCTTATTCATTGGAAGAACATCCAGATTAGAAAAAAACTATTGGATGTGACGAAGGCATTTCCTCTGGACGTCCGGCCTTGGTCCTGGGCGCCCCAACAGCTGGAAGCTATAACTGTAACTAACGCAGACCCAATATTTATCTTTTTCTTCTCCCCCGTCTTATGAAAGTGCAAAGCGTGTATAGTGAGAGACGCTTTGCTTTCCCAGAGGGCTCACTGTAAGCACATGTGCCGTGAACTAAGGTTCATGGGGAGAATTTGGATGTTCTTTCAGTGAATTTAAATATTTAAATCTGAGATTAATATCAGAAATGGTGTGACCTCATTGTTTCCCATCATAGCTCTTCGGTGAAATGTGAAAATAGCTTTAAGTTGCTGTGTATTGGCCTACACTGTTTACCCTGCCCCCTAGCTGCTCGAAGCACCCCTGTGTGGGACAGGTGAGCAGGAGGTCCACTTTCCCAGCAGAAGTAGAACCAGACCTAGACAATTTTGGTCATTTAGTGAGCGTCTTTTCCTTGAGTTCCTCCTGTTTGGTTTTCAAGATGCCTTGAAGATAGTTTGTTTTTTGGGGTTAGTTCAGGACGTGGACTCCAGCAAGGCAGGATGGCATAAATTGACCAGAGGGTTTGTCTCTGATATGCGAGTTTATCTAGGAGACGGTGCGACACGTCTAACACAGATTACCGAGCAATGCAGTCTGCATGGTCTACCTTGGGGGGGCTAAATTGTCCCCCACCGTTTTTGACATAGTTTGTGTTGGGGCCACTGGCACTGAGCTCATGATTGAGCTCGGGATTCAGTCGTCTTATGTTGAATTTGAGGACGAATTTGACTGCTACGCAACCAACCTGTCCTTCTGTAGGCTCAGGGTCAGTTGCATGGCTGAACTAAGGAGCTTTTTGGTTGTTTTTCAGATTTAGTGGTAGCAATGTAGGCCTAGGACAAGAATTGGACCACTTGCATGTTTTGTTGTCCTTTCCATATAAACTAAAAAATAATCTGGCAGACTGAAGAAACCTTTGTGAATTTGAGTTCATGCCAATCCCTGGATATTTCACACTTTAATCCACAAAGATGCTCAGTGCTCATTAACTCTAATTAATCCTTTGCCTTCTTGAAACTGGGCAGGGCAAGTTAGGTGGTGAGTCAGCAAGGAACAGCATCACTCAGGAGAGCTCATTTAGGGTTGGTGCAGAGCGAGCTAGTCTTATGTCAAGTCCAGCATGAAGGGTATCCAGTATTAGCCGTACTGTCTGCTGATGTGAAGTGGGATAGTGCCCTCTGTGCTCTTTTCCCTTAACCCGGTCTGATGTCTAAACAGGACACTCCCTCATGGGGACTGTGTTCTGCGCACACAGAGATGCTGCCGCTATGGCGGACGCTACATATGCGCAGCCCAGGCACAGAGTGCTTGCATTTAATTTTGTGGCTGGATCCTTATTAAGAATTTAGCAATAGGGAGTTAGAGAGATGGTGTAAAACAAAGAAGCCAAATTTTTGGGATGCTGTCTGGGGTAAACCTGTGGGACAGTTTTATAAGAGAACCAGCTTCCAGGGGATACCTGTTTTATATGAAGTATCTGCTTAAATTTGCTTGTATAAAAATTTTGGCTGTAGAGTGCCTGAGAATACAAAGTCCCTGTTGAGTTCCCAATGAAAGACCACAGGGTTGTGTGCAGCAGCATATCTAACGGCCCTAGTCTGGAGGAGGAGGAGGAGGAGGAGGAATGGTAATTAAGCCTACTGCGTGAGTCAGCTCCGATCTCAACCTTCTACTGTAAGTGCAGCTCCCACGAACAGAGCCTGAGCCGCCGTCAGCTTGCTCAGCAGGGATGATGCAAGCGCGTACGTCATGACTGCATCTCCGATGGCCCCTCCCAGAACTGGGTCTGAACCCAACTGCGACGTGTGTGTGTGTGTGTGTGTGTGTGTGTGTGTGT
>JAOYSI010072898.1:0-20770 GCA_025775065.1 Hiodon alosoides | reverse complement strand
CCTTCGGGGATGGCTAAAGCCCATAGGCGGGGGAAACGCTGCCTGCCATCCCCGTTACAATATATATATATATATATATACCGAAAAGTACTCTGTTTACCAAAAAGTACCACAGGCACAATTTGTACACTAACAAAGGCCCCTTTCATGCGCAATATGCGTAAATAAAAAATAAATAAGTTTACAATAGTGAAAATTGTCTGAAGAATGTGTCAATATTATGTTTGTAATATGATAACCAGTCTTCAATCAAGAGGAAATAAAATTTGCAAACTGGAGGAAAGGGATTCAGGAATTAGCAATTTTGGTGTAATTTTTGTTTTTTGTGACCTATTCTGCATTGAGCTCTGGTAATAATTATAGCATGGCTATATTATTTTATCACAATGTTTTTTTTAAGTTAAAAGGGTTTTATGTAAGGGTTTTCAGGTTGTAAATGATAAACATATTTGCTTCATACTTCACTTGTTAGAAGAAATAATCAGATTACTCAGATTCAAGACAAATTAGCAATATGATTAAAACATTTTTTTAATAAATAAAAACCTTAATACTGCAGACCTAATTTGTTCTAGAAAATAAGTTAATAGGGTGCAGGTTATAGTTCTGAAGCCCTGGGCTTTGCACTCAAGCCTATTATTGTTCACCCCTCTTATGAAGATTCAACCTAAAGGAATACTGTTTTATCTACATTAAACATTTCAAAGGAAGCTGAGAGCCCAGGGGTGCAATAAATGCTTTAAATAGTCTTCCATGGTCGTCCCTTAAGGCTTGTAAATACTGAATTTTATAAATATGCTCTTTAAGCCATGAGTCCCATTTTGGATACTCTTATTATGGATACTCTTGCTCCTACTAGCTACTGCTTAACTGTAAATATTGTAATGTTAGGTAAAAGGAGGGCCACCTAAACTTCTTTCCAATTCAATTGGATTCATTAGTAACTCTGAGATTATACAGCATGTACTTAAAATGTGAGCTGGTTAAGTCTTATTTTTAACAAGTAATTCTTTTGATCTAGTCAGTAATTTATACGGAAGGAAAATCATTGGTGGTAAAAAGTACATTAAATTAAAATAAACATGGGTATGAGTGTTTGCCCGTATCTAAAGGGTATTGTTAACAGACTTTAAAAATATTATCCTTTATTTAATACAACATGCACATAAATGGTCTCTCAGCATTTAGTATTCATCTATCCACGTATTATGTATCCTGTTGATCAGGGCTGGCAGCATGAACGCTCAGAGGGGGTGCCAATTTATTTAATCATATTCTTTACCATTTTACTTCCCAATAATTAAATTCAACAATATAAATAAATCGGTCATATATATATAATTACTGCATTAGCGACAATGTAGTACCTGAGTTAAGTTAGTATATAAGATAGTACCTGAAACTAATGCACTGAGCTGGCCCACTACAAAGTACAATGCAGAGGTTCACATATAAAACAATTACAGTGAAGTAAGGATTGTACGTTTAATGCTTACTTTAAACTGACAAAACAAATAATACACATAATCAAACCATTTCCCTTATTTACTACAGAACATGATACTAAATAGAAAGATAACAGGTTAAAATTGCAGGGCAAGTGGCAGGAGAGTTTACCTTCGTGCATGCACAAAATGTAGGGGATGCATAGTTAAAAACAAAAACAAATTAGCAGCTGTGGCACACAGATGGCAGCCACACCCTCCCAAGCTAGACAAGGGACCAGAGGCAATGCCGAGAGGGAGGGCCACACCCTCTAATTGGACCTCGTTGTGGTTCCACTAAGGGTAATAAGACTCAGGTGCCAACAATTCCAGGCTATTTAAATGAGCCAGCTGGCTGAAGGAGAAAACTGGATGGATGGACAAGACAGTTGATGAGAACTGTTTGGTAGTTGTCCCCCGAAAGGGAGGTTTTTTTTTTAAGTTAGTTTCTTACTTAGTAGTTTATTTGTTGTTCATAAGTAACTTTATGGTTGTTTAAATTATGCCGAATAAAAGGCTGAAACCTTCCTTGAATTCCTCGTTCTCTAGCCGCTCTTGTGCTGAGCAAGCCCTCATGATTTCTGGCATTTTTTTGCATGTAAGAACTAAAACTAAATCAACTCTTTGACAACCCACTATTTGCATTTTATAAAATCTTGTTTAATTGTATATTATTTCTTAAGGCTGGATGAAATCAAAGTCATTGCTCCATGATCAAGCTGCTTTTGTCCCTCAAAAAGGCTTATCACATATGGGTGGAGATGGGGGAGTGGACTGTTACCGCCCAAACAAATCTGAAGATTGTGAGCAATAACGGTCATAGCTAGTCTCTTACTTTATTGTCGACTTTACTGAAACTAAAGTCAAGAAAAACAGAACAATAAATAAAACACATGTATATAAGCCCTAAAACACTTGCTTTCCTTGCTACACCTTTGCCATTACATTCAGCTATTGAAGTTTTAATTACAATCAACCATAGGCGGAAATCCCAGGGGGGACCCCCATCCTGTGAAAAATATGATTTTTCCCCCCCAATATATCATTGTAAACATAACTATGTCATTTCAATTATATTAATAATATGCAATGAAAGCACTTGTGCTAATTATAGACACTTAATAGGCCGTTTTTATGTTTCAAAAGATTGAGACCCCTCGCCCTTTGCCTCTCAATGGTTTGATCCACTGCCTCATACCCCAGCCCTCAGCAGTGGCACGTGACACAGGTACAGTGCATGTGTGGGAATCTGACCGAGTCTGTCGTTGTACTGACCTCCAGTAAGTAGTTCCAACAAAGGATATGTTAGTCATTTCTTTACTTCTACCACTCAATACAATAAAACACATTTATAACCATCTCCAGTCTTCCTTTTCACGGAATTGAATTACAGGTCCCTCTTTATGTTAGCTAGCGGTTAGTTGACGTTTGCTAGCTAACTACAGTAACATCAACCAATGAATTTGAGTCAATGAGAGAAGCTAGCAATGCAATGTAGTGTTCCTTAGCTGGCAAGGTGACAGTGTTCGTGTCTAACGTCTGAAAGATACTCAATGCACGTAGCTAGAGTGAGATTAATCCAGTCAATCGCACCATAGCAATTTCGTTTTATGTTGGCAGGGTTCACACACACAATGGCTGAATGTGCAGAGCTAGCGAGCAAACTGATGGAGCAAACATTAGCTAGCAAGCTAGCTAGCACCTATTCCATTTATGTGGCGTCGTCAAAGACAGAATCTTTGCTATCGTCAGTTAATTCCAAATCAGCATGCAGCTCTAGTGCTTTGAAGTCCCTGTGATAAGGTTAGCGATAAACTGAACAGAACTACACTCTTCTACCATTGTCATAAATATCTTTAATGGTCTTGATGCAAAAGCTAAATTGTCGCTAGGGGACTTTGAAACACCTGCGTGCTGATCTTGGAGTAAACTGATGATGGCAAAGATTATAGGAAACACCACAGAAACGGAATTGGTGCTAGCTAGCTCTGCAAATTCAACTATTGTGGGAAGCCAGCCAATATAAAAAAAACATAAACTATATTAAAATGTGAATACTATGTGAATGTGAATAAGGTGAACTCATACAGCGCTCAACCCTTGTCACTGCAATCCGTTTAAAATTTGACTGGGTAGCTACCTGACGATAATAGATGATAGAAGCCCATCTCCTTCTGTTAATAACCTGCACACTGTATGTGTGTGTGTGTGTGTGTGTGTGTGTGTGTGTGTGTGTGTATCCTGCCAGCCAGGTAGAAAAATGAAAAATAGACAGAAGACGGACATCAGAGCATTTTTCAGTAGGACCAGGTGTCAACCTTGTTGGCAGCAGCACCAGTATAGGGGACTGTGGCACAGCATTGTCCAGTTACCTCAGTGATGGCACAAAACCATATTTATGGTTTTATAATTTATAGAACCGCAAACTCTTGCCAACAGAGTGCTGACATTTCAAGAGAAATGGTTTCGCTATTTCCCCTGGCTACGTTATAATCAATAAAAGGAATGTTGTGTTTTCACTGTAGCCAAGGGTTTTCAAGCCAGCCATCTTTTGGCCAAAGCGTGGATGCTGCCTTTATTAGTGCAGGATTTAGGAACTGAAAAAAAACCGTTGTAAAATTCACAGCACATCAAAACTACCAAACCCTCCGCCACTTTGTAACTGTAACAACACACCAGCTAAATCCAATCAGTGCCTAGTTATCCAGCACGTGGGGTAAACAGCAGGAAGACACAAGGCATTGCTTGATGAAAATTGTTACTTCGGTTACTTCGGTATGAGGCAAGAAAGTGACAAGCCTTTAGAGGCCAAACGGATGACAGTGGGAATTTATACCAGCTTCTACTGAAGTGGTTAAAAGAGTGTAGCACAATGTCCACAGAAATAAATTCTGAACATCTTGGCCAGTATAGTCATTCGAGGCATTGCAGCTGAGATTAGGACTCTTCCGATACAATTTTCAGTAATTGTTGATAGTACTCAAGATGTCTCGGGTGCTGAACAGGAGAGTGTCTGCCTGCATTATGTTGACCATGACCTTGTCCCTCACGAGGAGTTTATTGGGCTTTACAGGGTGTCGGAGACAACGGGTGAGGGCATTGCGAAAGTAGCAGCTGATGTGTTGTTGAGCCTCAATTAGCCCATCTCTGGCTTATGTGGGCAGTTTTACGATGGTGCCTCAAACATGGCAGGAAAATACACAGCAATTGTGAGGAGGCAGCAGCCTTTATCCTTCTATGTGCATTGTGGAGCACACTTTTTAAATCTGATTACACACGCTGGCTGCTCAGCCTCCCAACAGATCCCCTTTTTTTGGGTCCATCAGTTAGGTGTCCTCTATGGCCAGTCAGGAAAGTTTAAGAGCATGTTTGAATCAACTGCCACGTGTGAAGATGCACATCTGACCACCCTGAAACCCCTATGTCCAACAAGGTGGACTGTGCGGAATACTGCTATTAGAGCTGTGCTAGGGCAGTATGAGCGGGTACTAAGCAGTCTAAAGGAGGTGGCAAAAACTGCATCCAAGACAGTTTCAACTCCCAGTGGCTTATTTGAACACTTCAGCAAAGGCAAGACTGTGTTGGGCCTCACACTTGCTTCTGCTGTTCTTTGACAGCTTTACATGCCTAAACATTTCAATGCAGAAGAAAACTCAGACTTTCTCTGGTATGCAGGCTGCAGTCGAGGGTCTGCGCTCATCTTTTGGGGGCAAGAGAATGACGAAAGCTACCGTGCACTTTATGAGAAAGCAACAACATTGATTGACTCCATTGAATTCATTGAGACACACTGAAGACGATTTGCTGGCAAAGCAGTGGATCACTGTAGGACAGAAAGTGTTGGTTGGTGAGGAGGTTCAGTTTGGCGACCGTTTTGACGTTGGAGCGGACGGTGGATCTCCATCTTACTGCATGGATACTGGACTATCTCACTAACCAACCTCAGTTTGTGAGGACACAGGGATGTATGTCCGACACAGTTGTTTGCAGCACAGGGGCCCCACAGGGAACAGTTTTGGCCTCGTTCCTGTTCACCCTCTATACTGCAGACTTCACATATAACTCAGTTAACTGCCACTTACAAAAGTTCTCTGACGACTCTGCAGTCGTTGGCCTCGTCGCAGATGGGGACGACAGGGAGTACATAAAACTGAACCAGGACTTTGTGGACTGGTGCTAGCGGAACCACCTCCAGATCAATGCTGGAAAAACCAGGGAGCTGTTGGTGGATTTCTGCAGGAAACCGGTGAACATCCTTAGTAAGGACATTGACATGGCAACATCATATAAGTACCTAGGTGTTCACCTGAACAATAAACAGGACTGGACTGAGAACACAACAGCACTTTACAAAAAAGGCCAGAGCAAACTGTATCTGCTCAGGAGGCTTGGGTCCGTTGGGGTCCAGGGGATGGTCTGCTGGGGCACTGGCATTGCGATGATAGCAGATAGGAGGAGACTTGACAGGCTGATTAGGAAGGCCAGCTCTGTTCTGGGAGGCCCCCCTTGACACTGCGGAGGTGGTGGGAGACTCGAGGATTGTGGCTAAATTATCCTCCATGATGGAGAACTCATCCCACCCTATGCAGGATGCTCTGAAGACACTGGGCAGTTCCTTCAGTGATAGGCTGCTGCACCCGCGCTGTGTCAAGGAGAGATACCGCAGGTCTTTCCTTCCTGCTGCTGTCAGACTCTACAATCAGCACCGCTCTCAGTAGACTATTGATCGTGTCAGTCCCGTAAATATAATTGTTTATTATTTTCTTTATTTTTATTTAATTATTGTTTATTTTATTTAGAGTGTATTTTTTTTGTACTTGTACAAAAATCTTTTGGATCTTTTGCTGCTGTAAGCCTGTGAATTTCCCATTTGTGGGATTAATAAATTTGAATTTTAATTACATTTTTGCCTCTGCTATCAACCATTACAATCAACCTATTAACCAAACTCCTAGCTAGCTAGCTAGTTAGTTAGCACAGCTTTCACCAATCCCTTTTACATTGTGTTACTAGTAAAACCATCTTTTTCGTTGAATTTGGAAATTGGAAGACATGTCTCAAGATTTTGGCATAGATATTTTTCCATGCTCTTGAAGAATATCTATGCTGTGTGGCTGTCGATTTGTTTACAAAAGAGAAAATAAAAACATATACTTTAAAATTACTTTCTTTTTGGTGTACATCCAACTCTATAACAGTACATCTAAAATAGTAATAAAAACCATTAAGCAAACCAATTTGATTATCAAAGGACCTTGGCATCTTGGAATTGGGCCTGCTGTTGACTTTTGATTGATTTGAACAGTAAGCATGTATTGTGATGTAATTGGGCTGGAGAAATTTACATATTTTTGTAAAATATGGTTTAAATTTGTAAATTGGGATGTTAACAATGGCAGGATTATCTAACGTCCAGTTGTTCACTATCTGTTTTTTCAGTGATGATTCAAAATGAGAGCAGAATTCCCTGAATTAATGTAATTTACCTGCTGAGCTTGTGGGACGTTCTCTCTGAACCGAGCCTGCAGTTGCTCCAGTATTTTTGATTTGGGCTCCACTCTGTGCTTCTCGCAGCTTTGCATGTATGCTGACACCACCTCCATCAAAGCGATAGTTTCTAAAACAAAAGAATCATCCTTTGTCCTGATAAACATAAAAAAGGAAATACAAAGCTCCATGTGTGGGCTTGACTAACTATTGTAGATAGTGTGTAAAGTATTTTTTAATTATTCAATATTATTTATTTAGATTACATAATAATTTAAGTGGTCCAAACATACTTCCTAATTACTTTTTACAAATTAAAAGGTTTGACAAAAATCTAAACTTATGAGTTGACAACTGTTGCCATAACAACTAGGAACAGAGGGGCAAATTTCACAGTAAATTGCTACACAGTTAAAATCCATGATATACCAGTAGTTCAGAAGGTTATATTATATTCAGAACCATAAATTTTGAGATGTTAAAAATACATTAAAATGCAAGGTGGCATGAGATGTGTGAAAAAGCACTCATCTTAAGTAAAATAATAGAAGTAATAGAATAGAATAGAATAGAATAGAAAGTAATAGAAGTCTTTAGATTATAAAATCATATTTCATTATAATGATGCTAAAATGGCTAAATACCAAACATTTTATTGTTATTATTAATTTATTCATTTGCCCATTTTATCTATGCTATATCCCTGAGTTGTCTCTAGGAGTTGTCTCTAGTAAAGATTAACAGTGAGTTTTGCATTTCTTTAAATGGAAATATTACTGGAGTATATATAGCATTTTATTGAGTTATTGAGTTAATGGCAAATTTATTTGTATATTTCCTCTTAACATCAGAGACAATCTGAACAAGATATTACAATCTCCAATCACTGACCCAAGTAATGTTATTTGCCTTATTATAATATCAGTGTATGTTTTATGTATATGTTTAATTCCTATATTTATTCAAAAACACCTAGGTCTGTGATTTTGTGTTAAAAATCAATGGTATGCTCATTAATTGTGAGACAATATTTTAGTTGATATCATCAAGCCTTCTGACCACTTGAGGAGAATGTTTAATATTTATTCCTAAAATGAGCTAGTTCTTGTTCTGATGTTGTCATTGCCTTATTACTCTGCATTCCTTTCATATGGAACCATTTATGCAGATTATGCTGTTACACATATATGTGTGTGTGTGTGTGTGTGTGTGTGTGTAAATAATATATCTGAAGAGTGCTTTGTAATAACTTGAATATGTTATAAAATAAAATAATTATGAAATAAAATGTTATCATTTAAACTGAATATGTACAGTGTTGGAAGTATAGAAAGGTACAAAAAAATATCAGCTCACCATTCCCCAAAGCATTCCTGTGCTCGGCAAAGCATGACACCAGCTCTTCATCTGATGGAAAAGACACATGCTTTCCCCCTTTTCTTCTCTTTGGAAACTGGTACAAAGAGGAACTGTACTCTGCATGGGTAACTTCCTTGTCTCCTTCCATCTTTTGCTTCTCAAAGATAGCAAATACAAACAATTAATCCCTGCCGTGAATACAGTGCGCACAGCTGCCAGGAGGATGTGACATTCTTACCCAACCACAATATCAAGTAAATGACCTGTGTTTTATTTAAATTAATTAAATTAAATTAATTATTTAAATCCTCACAATAGATATTTTCAGTGGAGCAGCAGTAGACAAATACAACAGATCTTTTTATGATAAAGAAAATTAAACTGTATTCCTTAAGTTATCATGATAAATTGGTTGTGCTGTATCTCATGACTGTAGGATCATGTTGGAAAAGTAATTTAGTCTGCCCAGCTCTTTTGTAATGCTGGTACAGGATACCACAACATTAATTATGGATCAGTCTATCTCCTACCATGCATTTGAAATTCAATATTTCCATATCAAATAGCTAGATAAAAGAAACTAAAGCTAAGAAAGCAAAAATAACATTTCCAGAACACATCTAATATTAAAGGCTGTTTTTACTAAGTTTTCAGTGCGCCCTGGGTGTGTACAGTAAGCACCAAATACTAATTACTAATAATGCAAAGCTAAACTATCAGTGTTTATATGGACCAGGGCAATGTTGAAACACTGACAGTGTGGTTTGGCTGTGCAGGAACAAACAAACTCTTTGTTTTGTCAATTGTTCCTACAGCTTTAAATTCAATTTGAATACATTACTCAGTTTATGTTGATCACAACTCAAAGTGACATTAAAATTAGTTAAAAGATAGTAGGAAATTGCTTAATGGTAGTAATTGCAACAGTGGTTAGTTTCAGTGCTTCACAGTTGCAGGGGTCCAGTGTCCTGGTTCATTATATGTATAGAGTTCTCCCTGTGTTTGTGTATGTTTCCTCCAGGTACTTTTTTCCCACACTTTCCAAAGAACTGCAAATTAGGTGGATTGACATCTGCAAAATTGACACTTTGTGAGTGATTTTCTTTGTGTGTGTCCCCAGCCCTGTGATGGACTGGTGTTCCCCACCTTTTGCCATATGCCTGCTGGGTTAGGTCCTGGCAACCTGAGACCCTGAATTGGATAATCGGTTTTTAGAAGGGATGGATAGAAGTAAAATTATATAAATATATATAATATAAATAATATTATATATTATATAATATATAATATAAAAATATTGAGCTGTTTTTACTAAACAATCATAACACACTGTAAAAACGATAAATTGCCCTTGAAAAATGGATGGGACCTAATATGTTAAGAGCATGATAGTTTCTACTGGACAATGCAGTGGACTGCCGGAATTTTATAAGATACTGAACATTTTGGTCTATTTTGAGAAAGTGTCCTTTGTCACTACAAAGCTATCACCTTATTCACTGCAGCTAAACAGATATAGAAATCCTGGATCCAGAGACTTTGAATAATAATATTGAATTATTGAATAATAACCGTCCATTAGCTGTATACCCAGTAGCTGGAAAATTGATGTTGACCCCAAGGGCGTGCCTGCTGCATTGAATGTAATGGTATGTACTATGGATGTGCATGATTAGTGGATTATTTTTTGATTGATTTATAATTTGTGGTTGTTAACTTTACACACAAATGTGAGCCCTGCACAATTAATATATTTTTGTTTGTTTTTCACTGACTTTGTTATTCCGAGTTAATATAAACCCAAAACTCATCCGGAAAGTCCAGCTGAATCTGTAGAGCAACTGTAAAACTTGAACTTGAAGGTGAATTCTTTGTACAATATGAAGACCCAGATTTTGGTAAGGCTCTTTGTATCCTGATGGACATTTTGCCTGCAGAAAGGGCCATCTTGCACATTCTTTGGAATAATGATGAAACACCATCCAACGCGTCCTCCATCTCTTCCACCCAATCTGTTGCCTCTGAACTTGTCAGCAAACACCCATGCCTTAACCTCTTTATGCCGAGCCGCTCTAATTTCATTTCTAAAGTGCCGAAAATCCACGTCTCAAAAAAAGATTTCACCATTGTGTTGTCCCACAACAAAACTAAGCCGTCGGGGAAACAAATTTATGTTTCTGAGGCTTACCAATGAATAAGGGTAGATAACTAGCCCAAAAAATCCGGTTTCCCTACGTGCAATTTTGGGTGATACACGAAAATAAATTTACGTCCAGTGACACAGCATTTATGGAAATTTCTGACGCTCCACATAAGCATCGGTCTCTAAGCAAGTTGTCTCAAAGCAAGGAAGTCAGAGGAGAAGACGTCAGAAATACGGATATTACGAAGGTAATAGGAAGGTTGAAGTTCTTCTTTGTAACACAAGCACATTCCTAAGTTAACAGGAATATTAACATCCAGCTTGGAGAAACAAAGACATGGGCTAGCTCTTTCTGTCAGTTTCTCTGCCGCCTTGGGTGCGCGGGTCAAGGAAGTTCGTGCTGACATTCCTTTACCCTATGTCACATATACATAACTCTGGTTTTGCAAGAACTTTTGTTTAAGGTCTTTCAACATTAAAACAGGTTTATGCACCACAAGCAGTTTTCCAGTACTATCATGTATTCAATCAATCAATCAAATTTATTTTTATTAAGTGCTTTTCACATGTTTCCATGTCACAAAGACGTGATTTATTATATTAAATATAATATGTCCGAGCCCTGACCCCCAAAAGCATGCCAGTGGCAACAGAGGCAAGGAAAAACTCCCTAGGCTGGCAGGAAGAAATCTTGAGAGGAACCCGGCTTAATGGGGGAGCCAATCCTCCACTGGCCGGCACTAGGGGCTAAATGAAACAATCTAATGTCCATATTGTTTGATGCTCTCCAGTTGGTGAGTTTCAAGATATGGTAATATCCGAAGGAGAGCATTGGGGGCCCAGATGGCTGGAGTCCAGTCTAATGGTCCACTGGTTGCTGTGGTGAAAGGGATGCAGTCCTGCAGGATGCCTCACACGATACCTCGAAAGAGAGCGATGACGCATTGTTAATGGTTACCTATGGAAGCAGAGTGATCAGGTAATTTGAAATTTTAAAAGTGAAAATTGATGAGTTTCACAGCTACATACAGTATATTTTTGGCAGCTTACAAAGAGGGTAAGTGCCGGAAACAACACATGGCCATGGAGGTGGTCTGAACCCCACCAAAGGCCGAACCCAGCCAACCACTAATGATGGTGCGACAACAGGAATGGTTCTTATCACCAAAACATTTCTAATAGCCACCGTCCCTTCACTGTCACAGTCCCCCTATTGACTATATGCAAGTTTAAAAAGATGCATTTTTAACCTTGCTTTAAATATACAGACTGTGTCCGATTACCGCACAAATTTTGGGATGCTATTCCATAGTTGTGGAGCTCTATATCCAAATGCTCTACCTCCAGATTTTGATATTCTTGGGAAAAAAAGTATTTGATCCCTGCTGATTTTGTACGTTTGCCCACTGACAAAGAAATGATCAGTGCATAATTTTAATGGTCGGTTTATTAACAACAAAAAAATCCAGAAAAACGCATGTCAAAAATGTTATAAATTGATTTGCATTTTAATAAGTGAAATACGTATTTCATCCCCTCAATCAATCAGAAAGATTTCTTTTATACAGGTAAACGAGCTGAGATTAGGAAGTGCTCCTCCAAATGCAACACTTAAATCAAGCAATACTAGAACAGACACCAAGTTATTTTCAGATGCCGTTAGAATATCATTTACAACCCATATGAGTGCCATTTAGTACTATTGCCCTGTTAATCACAGCTCCAACAAAAGTCTATTGGTTTCTCTTTTTTCTGATTTCCGGACATCTGACATTGCACTGCATCGGACATCATCTCTGGAAGGTCTACCCTTATTTGACCGTGAAATTCAAAAAAAGCTTTTCCTGACATGCCTGGTGAGTACATTATGGACTTTTCTCTCAATCATGGGTGCAGGTTAACTGTCATACACACTCTTTATCTTATATGCCTTAGGAATTTGCTTTAAAATTTAGCCAGAATCTCAAGATAAACACTAGACCTGCTAATAAACAATTATTAGTGGGCTAGCAGGAAGGAAGTACTCTCATGTTCTTCCCACTATTCAATGTGTGATTGCTGAGCATAGATCTATCTTCAAAAATAACTGAAATGTATCCACATATCTAAT
Organism: Hiodon alosoides; assembly: GCA_025775065.1. Lineage (NCBI taxonomy): Eukaryota > Metazoa > Chordata > Actinopteri > Hiodontiformes > Hiodontidae > Hiodon > Hiodon alosoides. The sequence continues at coordinate 8,187 of JAOYSI010072898.1, read as the reverse complement.
GGCTAATTTCTGAAACTTCAATGCCAAACACTGTTTACGGATTTGATTTCAACTTTCCACAGGAGCAAAATTAAGCTTGATGCATATTGCATGAAGTCAGAGTAACAGCTACATAAAACCACACTATTTTGTTTGTGGTAAGACTTTAATTGTTTCAACCTTTGGTCTCCATATGAACATAATAGCATGCTGCAAGCCTGTATGTCAGGTTTTCTGTCTGAATTTGGTACAACTTCTTGGTTTCAACAGGATCCAGATGATAAGCAGACCAAAAGGTGTCAAGATGGGTATCCTCACTGTTGTAGAAGATGATGATGCACCTACCTCGCTGCCCACTGTCGTCACTATTCCCATTGTGTTGGAAGAGGCCACTGTCCACACAGATCTTCCAGACCTCCCCACTGCATTCGCCTGACTTTTTGGCCTGCTCTATGCCTTGAACATGGAGTTCCCAAAACAACATATGTACACTTTTGAAGCTATTCAGCACATCTTCATGGATCTTTCCATCAGTTGCTCACAGCGTGTCAGGACCTTGAAAACCAAGCTCTTACTCCAAGTTATTTTTCTTATGCCGGTTGACCTAATCAGCCTGTGACATTTCAGGACATTTTTACAAAGAAGAGTAATGGGGAACCCTCTTTGATTTTGACATGGCCCACATTTAGGCTTTTACGGTTATTGTCTTGCAGCTTTTGAGATATGGGTCTGTTTTTTTATTTGTTTTATTTTTTTATTTTTATGAAAAGACATGACAGCTTTAGAGGTGAGCATATTCTGACCCCTCAAAGAGAAGTACTGTTGTGTTTTGAAAAGACTATTGTCTTGCCAATGTTGTTTACTTGCTTTGTGTTTATGCCTTGAACATTCTTAAAACATTGACTTCTCAAAAAAAGCAGTATAGTAAGTAAGTAATAGTACAGGGCACAATGCTAGAATAAAAGAACAAGGTACTTCGGGGTGATTAGGCATTGTACCTTAATCTTAAGTGGAATGTTTCTAAGACGTAATATTGGATTGAAAGTAGTACACATGCCATTTCACTTGGTTAACCCAAAGTTTTCAGTAGAGTTTTATGGCTTCCTCTAGGTAACTTTGACTTTTATTCAAGCATTTGAATTGTGAGTCTTGCTTGTTCTTTACATTTTGTAACCATAGTACATCGTTGTTTATGCTAAATGGGTACCTTTACATGCAGCTATGGTAAACACAGGGGCATAAAAGAGCGGAGGATAAAAAAAGATAAAACATCAACCTCGCATGAGGGTATTCAGGGGGTTCTCTCTCAGCCGTCGCCTGGCCGGATCTGTAACAATAGAGTACAGATTTTTTAATGTCGGCGCTCACTACCTCCGTTCGGCTCTCGCTTGTAGCTTCCAATGTGCCGAACTCTTCTCTTCATTGTGGCCGGCTTTTGTTCTTTCCTCGATTTAATCAGCTGATGAGTGGCAGCTCGCCGGGAAGGGAGTATTTTTATTTTAAAATAAACATTTCAATTGAACTTTTTTTGTCATTTATTGTCTTTAAAGATAATTAATAGGCACACATTTTGTTGCTTGGAATTCTTAGTATGTAAAACTTAAAAATTTAAGTTTTCATACATATGAAAGATACATTTTCTGAACAAAACGTTGTTCAAGTTGTTAGTTGGCAAGTTCTTCAGAACTTAGGAATTTGAGTTGACTTCAAAACTCAAAAATTGAGTGCAGTAAGTTGCCTTGAAATTTTGAGTTTTCTCAACTTTTTAATTTTTACAGTGCACGTTTCAGAGATTCATGATCAGCGGGCTAGACTGAATACTGTGAACAATGGTACTGTTGAAATGGTATATTGCAATCATTTGTGTACAAGATGTAGGGTTTAATGAATAAAGGCAGGTAAGAGAATGATCCCTTGTAGCAAGACCTAATTGAATTTCAATCATTTCGTTATTTCCCATTGATGTCTGTTTAGGATAATTTTATATGTAAAATAACTTAGAGGATAAATCATGTTACAAAAATGGCTTATTTATGTTGTTATTAATCGTTAATTTCGTCAGAACCAGTGGCTGGTCCAGTTTAAGACGCTAGTGTTTACAGCCTTGTTATAGGGGGAAGATCAAACGATCCTAGGATTGGCATATATCATGAGAAAGCTACTGGTGTCTAGCTTTCAAATATCGGTTATCGATATTAGTCCATAGGTACAAAAACTGTGTATTGATCGATAGCTTAGATCTGCCCCATAATTTTGAGTCAACTTCGAGCCCTTAACGTTAACCCATTTCAGTCTACTATAACCCACAAGGCACAATCGCCTTGTTTGTACAATACGGTCTTTCTAGTGTTCTAGATAGACTGTATTGTGTGTTTGACTGGGGGTGTTGACACGTCTCTTTCTATGGATTATAAACTGACAGCTCAATCTCCAGCAAGTGGCTTTTCTTGCTACGATGCAGGGCCGGATTAAATGGGGCCTGGGCCCAAGGCCCCTGAGACAATCTACTGTGAATGCAAAATGTATATAGCTAGGCCGTTAGTGATTGAATATGTGGACCCTTTAGCCCATTATGTGCCCCGTGACTGCACTTTCTACACCTCAACCATTATTAGGGCCCTTCCACAACTCATACTAGGGCCCCTCAGCTCCACCTCAACCCATACCAGACTAAGCCCCCCCCGGCTCCACCTCAACTCTTACCAGGACTCCTTCACAAACCATACTAAGGCCCCTCTTCTACAACCTATACCAGGGTCCCTCCACAACCTATACAGGGGCCCCTCGGTCCCACCCAAACCAATACCAGGGCCTCTAACTACCAGCTTGTGTTAAATAATAGGTCTATTTAGTATTATGTATTTAATATTATATATTACGGTATAAATGTATATTTGGCATTTCCATGAATGCGAGCCAATAATAATCAATAATATATATATTGATTATTATTATTGGTGTTAAGAGCTATTTTGTAGGTGTTGTAGTTGTAAAAGTTGTTTGCTATGGTTGTTCTCAGCCATGCTTTGGATAAAATTAATTGCTAAATGACAATGGAAATGTAACTTTTAATATTTTACTTGATGTAAAAGCACAGTATAGAATTTCTACAACATTTAGGCAATACCAATTACCTAACACAAGGAAAATTGTGCAGAAATTATGCTGGAAGAAAACTGCAGTCCACCAGAACTGTTGTTTTTCAAAAACAATAAATGTTTTTTGTTAAACCAATGAAAGCATTCTGAAATGCAAATTTTATCCAATCAAAGTTGCTGTTTGAAAATTGTTTTGTCTTACCTAGCACGTAATTTATTGTGTTGTTTGTAGTTTTTTTTCTTTCGTAGATTATTTACGGATCAAAAACGCTGGAACAGTGGTGCCTCGAAAAGAAAAGCAAAAAAGAGAAACAGGCGATATTGCGGAAAAAAGTTCCAGTAATTTCAAATTTTAGCCATTAGATGCCGATGCTAGCAGAAATAATCCGGTGGAGGAGGCTAGCGGTAGGCTCCTATTATTATTGCTTCAATATTGTGGATCTAAGTTATTACATATTATTCGCGGTGTCCTTAATATAGGCATGTGTTTCATAACAAGCAATTGGTGGGGGGGGGGTTGTTTGTGTGTGCGAACGTCATGTGAGTTTGGGGGTGGGGGGGCCTCGAAAGACACTTGTGCCCAGGGTCCTCGTAGTATGTAGATCTGTCCTTGGCTGAACTACTTTCATAAAATAGCTGAAAGTTCTGAAAGGAATTTTTTTATGTACAGACAATGGTTTTAACAAAACTTTTTTTTATTTGAAATTCTCATCTGTCAGTTTAACAAAATATTTTCTTATTACATTTTTTCACATTTAATTTGGGGGGGGGGTGGGGGTGGTACTGTATATATTATAAACATAAATTAAATATTACAGTAAAACAATTTTTTTCATTGTGAACAGCTACTAAAGGCCTTTCTAAATATGTATTTGGTTTTATGTATTTCTGATGTATGGTTGCCCAATTACAAACAGTAGACACTAAAGTGGTCGTATTCAAGCCAAATATGGACATTCTACCTTGGTGTCAAAGGAATTCAAACAGTACCCACTGCACAAACAGCAGTATCATGGATGAAGCTAATCTTGTTTATCAAAATCAGACAATTACACCAGATTTTTACATTTTATGGCATTACACTCAGTTGTTGATTTTATAGGCCATGTGCCCTCATATGGAATAACCTATTTCACCATGCATAAATAGCACAAATACTTGTAAGAGACAATATAATGATTATGTATAAATATGCCTATTTTTCACATTGTAAAAATCATAGACATAGATATAATCAACTACAAAACAGCCCGTTTCTTTTTGCAGTCTAGCTTACAACTTTTGAACAAAGATAAACTGAACAACAAACAAAACATAACTCCAGAAAGCAAAATAAATTACACATAAACAAAACCTATGCACACCAGCAAGAGAAATTCACCTGCGAATAATTAGTAATATAATTAATTAAAAAACACATGGCAGGGTTTGTATTGTAGGGAAAAATTGCCTGATTCTGGGTCCTGTTTAGCAGTCGGGAAAATAAGCTATGATTGGTCAACATCTGCTTTCTTTTGCCCTCCGATGTTTCCTTTCAAAACAAGTTAATTTTATTTGGTTGTAGAATGACTAAATTGTGAAAAAAAGTAACAAGGGTTAGGTTAGGGTTAGTGTCGGACCAGTCGATCGAACCGCTGTTAACAAACATGAGCGTGGCTTCAGAATTCACTCTGCTGTGCACACAGTGCAACAGGTTTTTAGTTAGCTCCGTCAATTAGCAGTTACGATAACTTTGTATCGTAATGATGTAATGTAATGAATGTAATGATAACATGGAATTGGCGGAGAAGATAGCTGAATTATAGGTGCGCTCCCGAGGCTTCATCAAATTAGAGAAGAGAATTTTATAGACTAGTTTGTTTCTGCCCCAGGTGCATCAGATAGGGGATCAGAAAGGTTATCTGCTAAGGTCACAGTTCAATCTGAGCAGCCAGTTACGGTTCGGAGGAAGCATAGTTCCGGAAATTCCACAATGCAACACAGGCAACCAATTCAGATATCTAATAAATTCTCCCCACTCAGTAACATGCCGACTCCATTGTTAGAAACGTGCGTGTAGAGTTGCCAGCGAACATAGTAAGTTGTCTGCTGGGTACCAGAGTGTCTGATATCGAGTCAAATTTTTAAAATGCTGGCAAAAGCTGAACATAAATGTTCTGCAGTCATTATACATGCCGGCGTTAACAACATCCAACTGAGACAGTCCGAAGTCCTGAAGCATTTGTATCGGTATGTAAGACAGCAAAACGTCTGAGTCAGACTATAATTTACTCTGGCCCCACTCCCACTTTTAGAGGTACAGCAGACTCTCGTCACTAAATCGCTGGCTGACTGACTAGTGTGGATCAAACAATGTAGCTTTTATAGACAATTGGAATTCTATGTGGGGAAAGGCTGAGCTGGAAAGGTTCTCTTCTACTATCGAAACACATAGCAAATAGCCTAAATAATAGCTCTAGGAAACAGGCACTTACACTGATGCCCGACTGCTTCTCCATGATTAGTAACCAGACTGAGATTAGAAACAATTTTGAGACTTTCTTTTCCCGCCATGTTAAAAGAAAGTCATTCATATACAGAAATGTTTGTCATTAAAATCTCATCCACATTCACTGTAGTAATCCTGTATCTGTTAACAATAAACCATCTGAAAACAAATTTAGAATGGATTTACTAAGGCCACTCTAAGGCCTGTCTTGTGAGTGAAGTAATAATGGACGATAACAGCTCTTACAAACAACCAAGCTTTTTATTAGCTATGTCTATAGGCTGCCGGGTCCACATACAGAATTTTTACGTGAGTTTGGTGACTTTTTATCAAACCTAGCATTTACTACTGTTGGAGACTTTAATATTCACATTGATAGCGATGACGATTCATTAAAAAAGTCCTATCTATATTGGATACATTTGGGTTTGTCAATATGACATGTGGCAGAACCCGCGCATTGTTGCACCCATACATTAGATCTGGTTATTAGCTGGTGTTAATATTGAAAATGTATCTTCAAACTACAGGTTTTCCTTATTGCATGGAACGAAAGTGTTCGTAATTATAAATGTGCATTGGTGGCTGCTCTTGCTGCATATTTCTCCAAACTAATTGAGGAGAACAAAAACAATCCAAGATTTATTTTCGACTCAGTAGCAAAAATAACCAAGAGTCAAGGGATAGATAATCTAATTCTCTATCATAGCAGCAAGAACTTCAGGAAATTTTTTAGTGGGAAGATTGAAAAAATGGGATGAGATAAGGACAATCTCATCTGCAGAAGTTTTCTCTGAACCTCCCATGGAAAGTAATTCCAGAACTTGTATGGATAGCTTTTCTCCTAGTGAGCTTATTGAAATTAAACAACTTATTTCTTCATCAAAATTGTCAACTTGTTTCCTTGACCTAATGCCAACAAAATTACTGAAAGGTCATCTCTCAGTAACGTCAAATCCAATGTTAAACATTGTTAATGGATCTTTAGTATCAGGATACGTCCCTGAGTCTCTCAAAGTAGCTGTAATGAAGCTAACTATAAAGAAACCAAACTTGGATCCAAATGTTCATAAGAACTTTAGGCCAGTATCTAATTTGCCATTTTTGTCTAAAATATTGGAGAAAGTAGTAGCCCAGCAGTTGCTGGAATTTCTAAAATTTAGAAAGCCCGGGTGAGGATTTTCTGTTGGCTAGATTGGAACTTTGCTTGAAAGATGTAAGAGATTGGATGTCCTCTAATTTCCTATTGTTGAATTCTGAAAAAACACAAATGATTATCTTTGGCCAAAAAGGCCATCGAACAAGGATCAATGACTACATGCTGGACCTAGATGGAAAGATGATAGAACAGAGTGTATTGGTTAAAGATTTTGGAGTTACAATTAATCCAGATCTTTCTTTTGACCATCATACTATGTCGCTTTACTAGATATCGCTAGAATAGCATTCTACCACCTGAGAAACACTGCCAAGATTAGACATTTTTTAAGTGATCGGGATGCAGAGAAAATAATCCACGCTTTTATTACTTCCAGACTTGATTATTGTAATGCTATATTATCAGGTGGCTCAAATACATCCACAAATACACTAAAAGTTGGTTGGAATTCAGCTGCTAGGATCCTTAGTAGACTGAAGAAATATGATCCCATCAAACCAGTGTTGGCTTCATTACAGTGGCTGCCAATAAGGCAGCGGGCTGATTTTAAGTTACTTCTGTTAACGTGTAAGGTTGTAAATGCCCTCATATCTAACAGATATTATAGTCCCTTACGTTACTAATAAAGATAACATTAACAAGGAAATGTTGTTTTGAGTCTTTATTCCCTAGTGCAGAACCCACAACGTAGTTTAAGTTGATCTTTGTTATTTTGTTTATCTTTGTAATTGTGATCAAGATCAGTGATGCAAGTATATGTGGTCAAACTGTGAAATAAACAATCAAAATGGACAAAAAATAATTTTTTCACCTAAAAGCTTAATTAGGTCTTACATTGATAACTCTTCCAAGATATAAACAAATATATCTTTTATAACTCTTTTCTTACACAATATAATCAACAATCAATACAGACTTCTAGAAACAGTTTCTGTATTACAAATACACATTTAAACTTAGTTTACCAATCAAATGCAAGATATACTGCAAGAATATTTAAACATGTAATATAAAATAGTAGATGTCTACACAAACTTCAAAACAAGTGTATAACATTAGGCAATGAGACAGATTCCTATCAACAGCTAGACAATTAGATGCGTTAACCATGGATAAGTCTAAATGAGATTGTAGCTAAAAGTACCCTAGCGAGAACAAAATTGTAGTTCGTGGTCGCTTGCAATCTGCAATCTACATCGATTTAATCAAGAATCATCAACAAATACTTATAACAACATAAATATTGCTTCCCACGCTGGGAATCGTTACAGCGGGTGAAATAAGTATTAAACACGTCACCATTTTTCTCAGTAAATTCATTTCCAAACGTGCTATTGACATGAAATTTTCACCAGATGTTGGTAACAACCCAAGTAGTCCATACATACAAAACAAATGAGCTCAGCAAATTAAGTTATGTGTAATAATGTGAAATGACACAGGGAAAAAGTATTGAACACATG
>JAOYSI010072897.1:0-20770 GCA_025775065.1 Hiodon alosoides | reverse complement strand
ACGCAGCTCGTCTCCTTTCCCTTTTTTATACTGTTACATGCTCAAAGAAACTGCTCTCGTTATTGCTATTATTATTGTTGTTGTCATTATGCCCATTATTAAAAAAAATACCTGTTTAAGCACAATTTGCCAAAATTATGCTGTACATTTTATGACATTTTGGGGGGAGGGAAGAAATACAAGTATTTTTGTATCAAGCTGGTATTCTTTTTCTGTGGCGTTATAAGTTTAGCAGGCTGCGTATTGAAAATGCTTCCTCTTATGGTATTGCAGTTAACGACATCATTTTTACATTTGGTGAATAGCGGATTCCTTGGTGTAGAGAGGTAGTAGTTATAGGGTCTTCTGGGACCAACATTATTAAAGTGTGTTCGGTTTGTGATATGTGGGTTTCAGAAAGCCTCGTTTTTTTTTTTTTTTTAAGTGACATGGGTGTTACTTTACAGATATATGGGTTGATTGTAGAACTGACGGGTTAAAAAGGGAAAAAAAGGCCCAATTGTGGAGGTAACGCAGCCACCGACTTTGTACATTAGCAGCTTTCCGATTTTGCCTTATATCCGCTGAAACAAATGATCATGGATAACACCAAATATTCAAAGAGCTTGTGTGTAATAAGCAGTAATATTAAAATAATGAGATTTTGGAGCCACGAAAGGCTTATCTTCTCATGACAGTTAAAGATATTTATCTTCTTTTTTTCTTTTTTTACTGTAGGATAAATGGTCTGTTTGGGAGCGCATCATGGTATTGTTTTATTCGCCGGGAGATTTGACGTGGACTTGGCCAACGGTGCCAACTTTTCAAAATGATTGGGGGTGCTAATCTCTTTCGTGGGGTGTTTAGTAACACTTGTATAAATAATTTTGGGGGTGCTCGGGCACACACGGCACCCGCGGAGCTGGCGCCAGTAGCCTGGGCAGCTCGGGCTGCTTTCTGGACCTACCAAAGCCAATCCGTCTGTCCTGGGCTTCATCCTGAGCCTCCCTTTTAACCGCGGGAGCCAACCACGGGCGATGACGTGACGATCTGCAGCGCCGCGTAAATCTGGAGAGGGGCCTCGCAGCGCCCCGACTACAATCGCATCCGCGCGTCCTCGAGTGAAGCCAGCGCTGTCAGACCGATGCTGTGCCTTTTTTCAGCATCGCAGTTTTCACAGGCTTTGTCTGTGAGGTATTTTTAACTTACTTTATGAAGTGTGCCTTTACTTTCGGTCTTTGAAGTAACCTCACAATTCAGCAGTCTAGGACTTTCAAATGATGCCTTTTGGTATATTTTTAGGGAAAAGGATTTGACTCCCAGGCGTTTGCGAGCGACTCCTAATTGAAGATTGAGATGAAGTGCAGCTAGAAATGTGAACAAAAAATAACTAGCAATAAATTCTCCCCTTAAGGGTCTAATCTTTTTCAACACAAGCCGTCTCAGTCAATATTTGTAGAGATTTTGTGCAGTGCCCGTCTCTTATAATACAAGTTCATATTAAATTGGAGCAATCTGATTTGTTTTAAATATTAGTCAAATAAGTGAATTACATAGATTAGGTATGTTAACTTATTTAAAGGTATAAAGTGAATACAAGTAAATCAGTCGATGATACTGTATGTATGTATATAAAACAAGGCTCTTTTTGAGTTTGGCATTTACTAGCTTTACACTTATGCCACAGTCAGTACTCAAAATAAGTGTCTTGTGCGTGTGTGTGTGTAATGTTTTATATTGTTAATTTTTATTCCATAGGTATGTAAATATTCTCCCACTGTAAAAAAGAATATTTCAGTAAAAGGTCTTTGAGCAAAAAGGAACATTTTTATCTAAACTGAAATGACAAATAAAGATGTCAGTTGCTTTTTGCCATTAAAAGGCCTCGTCGCCATGGTTGTTACCAGTGGGTGAGTTGTCCATGCTCCTCCTTTTCTCTGATTCGCCCTCCTGACTGCCGACACACCCTTTCGAGACCTGGTCCCTGGAGGGAAACCAGTAGCATTCCCGCTCCTCATCTTCCTTCCTGATCGGTTTCCGTCTCCCGGGTGTCCTTGCGTTTTTGTGTCGTTTGCTGCAACACTCCATCCGTCCCACATCCACCTGGCAGGAGGCAGTGGGTCACCCGGGGGGGCTGCGTTTCTGCTACCCTCGCTGCGGTGGAGAGAGAAATCTGACCTAACCCTTAAAACCTGGCTCAGCCTTGGTAGTGGCGAGGAGACACTCAATTCTGTGATGTCCCCTTTTCCACTATGTACACATGGGAGTTTCCATAGTCTTGCCTTGTTTCGACCCTCTGCAGTCACACAACTGCAAAGGGATAAAAACTGGAGCAAGACGGTGGGCGTTGCAGACTGTGTGTCATTAACAGCTTAATAACGGCTTAGTTAACATTAACAAAATGTTACGCGTTTGTAGCAGGGAATGAATAGCATTGGGAGGCTCAAGCGTGTAAGGGTGACAGACTGAAAATGATTATGTCCTAAAATCTTTAGTTGCTTTATTCTGATAAGTGTGCAATATGCTCAGATGTTCTACAATGCTGTGATTACAAATTTCAGGAGTATCAGGTGCCTGGAACACAACAGTATTCCTTGTTTCATGTTATTGCATCATGTGTCTGAGAAGTCGCATTCCACTGCGGCTTGTAGGAAAACATTTTCCAACTCAATATGACTTCCGTGTGTGTGTGTGTATATAATATTTAAATCCTGCAAGATGTACTATTTACATATTATTGTACTTGTGATACATAGGCACAACGAGCCTGAAAAGTGAGATTATTTCATGGTTTAATATTCTGTAGTACATCTCCTTGGGATACACTTCTCAAGGAATCAAAGTCGGACGCTGCTGCTCTGGCGACTGAGGCTGCAACGCACATAACCCCGATCGCTACATTTGTGAAGAGTTGCCACAACCAAGTCACACTGGGTCTGCGCATTGAAATCATAGTGTAGATAATCCATCTGGTAATCCTCCGAGTCCTGAGACACGCGGCCCCTGTGCGTGCGTGCGAGGCGGGGCCGGCGGGCCTGGCGGGCCTTCCTCCGCTCACCACAGGCGTGTCCTGCGAGCACCGCCTCACAGCGAACAAAAGGAAAAGGAATTTCACAGCTTCCAGTTTCCTGAGATGTATTGGGGGGTGGGGCTCATCGTGGTCTTTCTCTGCCCACGCTTCTGCAGCTTGGCCATTTAAAGCCAGGAAAACCGCAATGAATAATAGACCGAGCCGGATTGCTTTTAGATGCGTGGTGGGTCCATTAACAGACTGAGGTTTCTATCCACAGGCTGTTGGAACAGCTGAGGAGGTCTGGAAGGAGTGGCATGGCTCCATAAGGACCAGAGGAGAAAACCGTTGTCATAGCGTTGTTCGTTTGAGAGGATTGTCTCGTTTTAGTCGGAATATTTAAATTGTTCCCTGAATTGTTTACGCAAAGGCTGTCTGGATTTCAGCTTGACCTGCTGCACTAGCAAGCTGAAGGGGCAATTCTATCTATTGATAGCAAAAGAAAAGGCCTTTTTTTACAATACCGTTTATTCTGAACATCCTTAAAAGAAACAAGTCATAAGTCCAGCATAAGGTTGCACTCCAGTACTGTGAAAAGTTCAAAAACATATGGAAAAACAAAATATCAGCTAAGTTTCCTCTCTAAAAGCATTGCGATTCTTCTTCACCATTTCCTACATAAAGTCTTCCATATGTAAGCTTGAAAGAAAAATATTTACAGATTCACATTAGCATGTTTCTGGACCAAACTTTACAGTATAATCAATGGCAGTGGCCTTTTATATTTTTGGCAAAATAGTAGTTCCAAACAGGTTCCAGAGTTGCAGTCACTGAGAAGCACCGCCTCTCCTCTTCCTTGCCTTCCGCTTGTAGATATTGACACACAGCTCCCCCTGCTGGCTGGCAGCGGCTCCGCAAAGTCATTTCTTGTTGGGGACGCCTTCTGAGTAGTCCTCAAGGACCCCAGCGAGATGGTCGTTGTGCGTCTTGAAGCGCCTCTTCTTCTGAGCGCCAGGCTTCTTCCTCTTATGCATGGGCATCTGCAAGAGCGATCACAGACATTAATGTGGTTCGTCCGCTCGGCGGGGGAAACACAGGCGTCAAAGCTCTCCCGCCCAGGGAGGAGGCTGTGGTCTATACTCTGCACACAGAAGGGCTACCGTGGCAACACGCTGAGAGCGCACAACTCGGGTAATAGCGTCCGGCGCGTCACGGCACGTGAACGTAGCGTCTCCGGTCACTAACCGCTTTCTTTGGTCCCGTCTCCTGCATTGAGGATATGCCCTGCCTCTTCAGGTAGTCCTCGATCTTCTCCTCATCCATGGAGTCCACCGGGATACTTCTCCATAGCTTCTGGAACTCTGAAGGACCGGGACGAAAGGCACCCATCACCCACAAACACGTTCTACAACACCAGCATTGCTACTCTAAGTGAGCTGCGTTCGTTAAATTGGGCCAAGCGAGACCTTCGTAAATTGGAAGATTATAGAACTCCAGAATTAACACCATTTCGAGGTGACCTTTTGTTCTCAATTTTGTACTAGAATTTTAATTTTAAAATACTGAAATATGGTTGCAGTTTTCTTTAACGATAACTTAAAATGAAGTAAAAATACTAATTGTAATTGACCCCCACAACGATGGGTGCCCTTATGACATCCGGATTGGTCTAGAAGAAGGAAAAACAGGATCTGTATTTGCCCCACATGATTCAGGCAGAAAACAGCGGTGAGCATTTTCTGCACACTCGTCTCCATCCCTCTCTGTTCTCCCTGCTCTGGCTAGACCGCTCCTCAGCGCAGACAATTGGAGCGGTGCACCTCTGGGGTGGGCTTAGGCGGGGGGCTCTCTTTAAAGCCGCCCATCCCGGAGTAGATTAGCGCATGCGAGGGTCCTAATTCCTCTCCAGGAATGGTAGGCCTGCTGGTGTCAGCTGGGGCTGTGTGTGTGTGTGTCTGTGTGTGTGTGTGTGTGTGTGTGTGTGTGTGAGACAGGGGAACCGCTCAGGGATGCTGGCAGGGTCCCAGCCAACCTAACCACCCACCAATCGCCTTCCAGGCAAGCCAGGGGCTGGCCTATAGCACCTGGCCGCAGCGTCTTCCAGATTTCATTTGTTTTAAAAAACGACCGAAACCCAGGCCAGACAGCCATTGTGGGTGGTAGACTGCACAATAACCATGAATAAATAAAATGGTTTAAATAGAGGACACAAGACATCATAGTCTGACTATCCCCTACTATTATCTATATACCATCTTCATCCAATTTAGTGTCCCTAAAACCTGTTTGATATCCAGCGTTGTTATCCTATGCATTGCTAGCACATGCCTTCGCTACACGGACAGAAACGCTTGTTCTATTCACACACCCCATCTCATCTCTCGCCAAAACGAACCGGTGCATACCTTCATCCACCATAAACTGGCAGTGTTTGTCATTGTAGAAAAGGATCTTTTTCTTATCAGGCCTCGACACAAAAAGGACCTGGTCACCCAAAGCCTGTCGATGGAGCAAAGAAAAAGAAAAAAAGGACACACAAACAGGTAAGAAAGGCACAGAACCTTCCCTTACATCCACTGTGCTTTCTTACGATCCTCTATCCTCTGTCCCGAGGAGCTTAGGCCCTCTGAGCCACAGAGACCGTACTACTACAGTAAGGAGGAGTTCTGTTACCTTGATGGCCTTGTGAGCGTTGGGCAGGCCCTCCTCCACGTCCTCAAGCAGCACGCCCCCCAGGCCAAGCTGGTCGTGTTTGTCCAGCAGCCTCAGCAGCGCCTTCTTGTCCTTCAGGTGGTACTTGGGCTTGAAGGCGTACTTCCCGTCGCGGACCTCGATCTTGGGGTTACTGGAGAGGGCCTGTGAAGGATGAGGAGCCAGGGGAGGGGACAGAACAGACAGGCCTGGGTGATGTGTCTGAAGCAGAGTATGAAGCAATTTACCACAAAATAAATGCACCTTTCAGCCCAGTTTACTGGATATTTCTTTTGAGAGAAGACGGAAATATTTGAACATTTATAGCTTTAAATTGTGGTTTACGGCTCCCCCTTGTGGACATAAAGTCCGTATAAAAAACCGCCTGCCATCCTTATACAAGGGCCTTATCACAGATGCTAAAGGCGGCTTCATTCTCATGGTTTAAATGGTATGTTTGTTTATAGGTCTCTGTGCAGCACCACCCGTGTGTTCGCCACCCCTCTCGCACCTCGCTCATCAGCCACTGCTTCTGCTTCATGCCAATGTCCAGCAGCTTGGTCTCGTCCAGGATCTCCTCCAGGGTCAGGTGGTGGGTGTCGCCACGCTGGTGCCGCGTCTGTCCAGAGTGACATCGGTAACATCCCCCCCTCGCCTTACTCGCTGCGCAGCTGCTGGCTACGTCAATGCTCGCGTCGCTAGTCTAGGAGGCTCAGCCTGCTCACTTTCGACTTGGGTTTTATATACACATCGCAGACTCGCCGCGCCCCTCTCTGCTGTGGGTGTCTGGGATGTGGCACGGTGAGGATAAGGCGTAGGCGAGCTGTGGGGCTGCACGGCGCGAGCAGCGGGACAGGCGGAGAGAAATGTCCCTCGCTTAGGCGAGACGCTTGCTCACGAGGTGGGGCAAGCAGACGTTTTAGGGCCTGTGCACCTATACAATACCATCTGGGTACCTTGCTTTGGTTTCAAGCTAGACACAATGTCATGGTACAAGTACAGGTTGTGACAAGACCGATTGCTTGGCGCTTCCAATTGCTTTTAGACGTTTGTTCAGAATATCTGCTTACAGCGGGCTAAATTGGAAATGCAGCACCATGTCTTCCTTTGCAAACGCATATTCTGCTGATCAATGCGTTTCACACCGTTCCCTCATATGCATTCATCAGCAACACAGAGCAAAACGAAACTGGCGATTGTCTGCTCAGGATCCCCCCCCCACGCACTGGTTTAGCACACTGGTTTAGCCCCCTACCCGGCGCAGGCACACACTGACCTTCATGTAGTTGACTATTTTCGCCAGTACTCCAAACTTGTACCCCGAACTTCCAGACAACGCTTTTAAGCTGAACGAGCCATTACTGGAGTCTGAAATAAAAACACAGGTTCTCATTTCCATCAAGTGATTACACCTATAAGATATATAAGAAACATGGAATATCTACACCAGGGTTAGTCTATTTTTTCCCCCCCAAATTTCTTCATTATAGCCAAGGTCCAGATGAAACATCCTTCACACTTATACGTTTCTTTTACACTTAAAATTTGCAATACACCCCATTGCTTATATATTGGTACGTAGACAAAATAAGATCAAATAAATGTAATTATTAAGTTACACTTAACACTACAGAAAACATTAAAATGACTGTAGGCATATGTGAATAGTCTAAGATGACTTTTGGAAGCTGCCCTCTGCGTAGCACGGCCAATGCAGGTTAAGGCTCTCCGCAGTTAACCACACAGACGAGACTCTCGCGAGTTGAACGCACTTTCGCGTCTTCTGTTTTTGTAGCACTTTGGGCTACCTGGCACTGTCCTCGCTTTGGTGAGACTCCAAGGCACAACCCACTCCCTCCCACAACCGGCTGTCCTGCAGTCGTCTGACGCATGTTGCCTAATGAAATGGCTTTGAAAATCGCATTGTAATACACCGCACTAGTGCTTCGTTCCTTCCACCAGCCCCTGTGGATACTGACATATATCGGGAGCTAAGAATACAAGCATAATGTTGTGGCTTATACATGTAGATGGTACATGTGGCACAGACACCGTCTTTCAGGTCTTCTGTGAGACATCTATAAAAAAAATCGAAAATAGTGTGCCCTTGTTCTACATTCATATGCATACTGACAAAAAAACCCCGCATATATAGCAATTTATACAAAATAACCAGATTATGAGCCTTCAGAGACGAAGTTCAGTTTGTCAATTGATTGCGTTACAGTTAGCAGTATTGTAACACACCTGTTCTTTCTATAGGCCAGAAAGGTATAAATGGAACAGCTGGCATCTCAAGATGCAAAAAAATGTTTAAATCACTGCAGTCGACTGGCCAGAAAAGTATTACAGATGAAAGGAAAATCAAGAGCAGTTTACAAAAATATGGCAGGAATGTGGGCCTTGAAACATTTTATGAATGACAAACAAAAGGAAGTATGACTATTGGTTAATAACTACTGATTACTCTCAAGTTAATGAGAGTGAGAGAAATAAGTTATAATTCTAAATCATGACCTCCCTATTTTAAAATAATTTTTTTTTTTTTTTTTATAAATCATATTGCATTTAATTCTACATTATATATATATATTGCGGTTTCACATCTGCTGGTTTATAGAATAAATGAAATAATAATAAACTTTATTTTTCAAGCTATGAACATATACTTAGAAAATGTCAGAACTACTCGCACAGACATTGACATTTTAAAAACATCAAATTGATTCATTTTTCTAGCATTAATAATTTACAATCATGATAATATAAAGTCGTCCATCCAAAAATGTTTGGAGTTACGGGTTCGGCTCGCCCGCTGCCTATTGAGCTATACTGTACACTCATTTCTCCAAACACCTTTTCCACTGTAACTTCTGGATTCTGTTGCGTTGATATGGGACCTCACTGTGGTTTGCATAAAACAACGATAAAAGGAAATAAAGCGGAGAATTTGTGTCCAAAATCAGAAACAATGCAACTTATTGAGGATAGCTACTGAACGGCACCGTAAAACTGCTTTAAAGACAGAACTCCGCCGAGTCCGTTTCCCTGACTGAGTCAATTATACCTCAGTAGGACGCAAATTTATAAGCAGCTTATCAACAGCGATGGCCCGCTAGATACAGAGCCATCAAGGTCCAGCAGTCAGCCAGTATCAGTCACTTTTCCTCAGAAATATATTAACCATTTGAGCCCACCTAGCAAGTTAGCTCCAGTAAATGTATTTACAGGAAAACCTCAATATCGGTCACAACATAACTGTTGTTATTGTTAGAAAAAGAGCTTTATCGCATTTGGTAACCCCACAGCAATTTGTCTGCTCGATAATGTATCTGTGGGAGAGGAAAACCAGTGCAACTGTGATTCAGGTTCTTGGTGGCCTACCCCTTTAAGACGGTGGGAGAGAGCAGACGAGCCCTTGGGCCGGGGAGTCTGCAGTGCTGCCTGACAAGCCAACCACCCAGAGGCCTGCGGCAGCCCTGCGGCCAGCCGCACACCCAATCCCCACCCCCGGGCACGGTTCTGCCTGTCTGCCTGCCAGCCGGCGCACACAACGCCCCCCTCAAAGTTCCCCTGTTCCTCGGTCCAGTGATCAAGCGTTGCTAGCCTGGAAGGACCGATAAAAACATATGCAAATAAATACATTATTTTTATTTTTATTTTTTTTGCACAGTTAAAAAAGCATTGCTATAAGAAAACATGTAAGATGTTCGATGTCATCCCTTTATGGTAGCCCCTCCCCCGCGAGGAGCAGCACTCCATCTCTTCCAGACGAAGCCAGGCAGCTGCACCCCTCCCCAGAGCCAGAGTCCAATGAAAACGGGAGGCCAGTCAGACTCATGAATGATTCAGCGCGTGGGTGGGAGCTGCAGCTTTATGCTGATGAGTGGAGGGCAGGCACCTTCTCTTTGTGTGCGAGGCTGGCCAATCACGAGCTCCGCACCGCCACAGAGCTGCCTGCGCCGTGCGCGATAACCCAGGCCGCAAGAAGCGGCAGGGGGGGAAGAGAGACCTGCCTTTTTCTCCAGCATCCCATCCAACGGGCTGACAGGTAAGTCTGCATGCTTCCTGCCAGAACTGGGGCTCCGCACCTCGTAGCACAGCGCTCAGCCAGCACGCACACTCGCACCCACGGTGCACACGGACAGCTCACATGCTATTCGCTAGCATTTCTCCTGCATACATTTAATTAATTTCAATGATGGCTTACGTCATACTTCTATACTACTCATGCAGGAATTTCACTCCCTGAAATAATGTGTTTCAATAGAGGGCAAAGTGCAAGGAATCGCTTATTTTCACAGCATGCAATTCAGGAGGACAAAGGCATTTTAAAGACGTAATCCAGTGAACCAGAGCAAGAATAGGATTGAGAAGGGAGCTGGTACCAGATACAACTGGCTGAAAAGCCATCCCTGTTGTAGCAGGGGTGAATGCAGTGGGTGGGAAAAGCTTCTCTAGAGGAACTAATTGTAAAAGCCCCATTTTCAAAAAAAGGGACTAATCAAAGCAGCCACCTCCAGCTAAACGCACGCTTCCCTGAGAGGGAGTGTTCTGGAGACTGGGAAGGAGGGGAGGATTTGTGGGTCCATCTGACCACATGTTGTGGTGGGGGAGGAGGTAGGTGCTCGGGGGGGGGTTTCCGAGGACCGGGACATTTTGGAGGTTGACGGGTGAGGCCAGTGAGCATGCAGACTGCTGTCAAGGCACTGGCGGTCACCCTCTTACACCCCACATCAAAAACAAAACAGGGCCATGGACCGGAGACAGTGTCTCTAATCGACTGAGTGAGGTTTGAGATCAGTTCTCTGGCTCACCGTTTCTGTGGTGATATAATATTTTGCCATTTCTGGTTCCATATTGGTTTTCTGCAGTATATGTCTGATTTTTGCAGCTGTCTATGTGCATGCCTCTTGCTCCTGGGAAAAGCAAAGCCTATATACCATGCTTTCCCAATGTAATTTCCGGGGGAAGGCCAATGACACCCGACTCGCGCATGGTTCAGACGGAGAACAGAGCGAAACAGTAGAGGCCTTTTGTTTGTCACGCGCAGCGACCGTCTCAGATGACATTCCCAGTTATCATTTCATTAGCCAGCCTGTGGGCCCGTGAGCTGCGGCTTTCAAACATAATTTTTAAAAAAACACGCATCTCTCCCCCACCAATGACCCCCACCGCAGCTTTACTGGTGAAAGACCTATAGGCAATTAAAGTTTGATGAAACTCTAAAATCAATCAATAACAATCAATCAGCTTTCGTAAAACTAGAACGACAGCAGTAAAGTCTTTAGTAAAGACATTGAGGGGCACTTCAGCACCAGCCCGGGAAAAAAATGTTTTTTACAGGAATGATCCATTTAGGAAACAACCCCACTTTCTACCACACTGCGCAAAACATTAAGAGAAGCGTCTTTTAGCTTTTTATAATTTACCATCCAATCATTCATCCAAAATGCGATGAAAATAATTGAGTTTGAATTAGGAAACTCAATTCAAGACTTGATAATACAGAACTGGGGGTGTTTTAATGGTAAAGCCAGGATCTGCATCCTTTCGGAAATGTGCTTAATGCTGGTATATCTCAATGCTCTGCTGACCTGGAGAAGACAGGGTTACTGCAGTTTAGATTACACATTGGTTAGGATTAGGGTTTCCACTCCAGTGTCTCCATACCAGCCCATGTATTCTTCAAACTTTAAAACCCACACGCTTTACCTCAGTCATTCAACTGCTCCACCCCATTCCGCAGCTGGCCTGTTTGGTGAACCCTTAAACCATGACCGGCCACAACAGCAGCCAGCCGTGGAACCCGCCGGCCCCCTTGGCGGGGGTGGCGCTGCAGGTGCAGGAGGTGTACCCCTTCCACGACGGCTGGAACGTGGCCTGCTTCGTCATCCTGCTGCTCTTCATCCTGACGGTGGTGTCGCTGGCGGCGCTGGCCTTCCTGTACGAGTTGCTGGACTGCGGCTGCTGCGTCAAGGGCAAGACGGCGCGAGAGCTCCAGGACGAGCCGGGGCCCTTCCGGGCCATGGTGAAGAGCATGCGCTCGCGCCGTGTGGAGGTGGTGTAGACAGCCTCCTCGACTCCGTCTACTCTAGCCCAGCGACTCCACCCCCAAGAACCAACCCCTACCCACATTAAGGGGAACCACGCTGCCCGGACAGCGCCCTTTTTTCGCACGTGGGCGGGTCCACAGACATTTCTGTTCAAAGCACATCTGTCAATGAGAAATCTGCGCCAAGGGAAGAAGGCAGATGCGGTGGTTATGGGTTTCCTTACTGGACTTCCTTGAAACTAAAATTTCCATGCAATTAAACACCTACATGGTTCCGGTATCTCTCTCCACATCACGGATAACTACCTTTAGCGTCTACTTCACTTTTCGTAAACCCATAGCAGCTACAAGCTAACGAGACTACAATGTATTATCTTGCCAGTTTAAAAACGTATTTCGGACAAAAATCAAGTTTAACAAAGGATAGTCAGGCACTGCACACCGGCAACTTCAACTAAAATAAGAGGGACATAGGAATATATATGGCTGAAATGTAATTATATCGGCCATCACTTAGAGTGTTAATAGCAAGGCTGAAAGGGGCACTTTCTCCTGTGCCTCTGCAGTTCCGTTACGTGTATCACACACAGTCATTATAATGTTGCTACGGTTAAGTTTTCCCAGCAGGGCCGTCCCCGCTAGCGTCTTGTGCCCCCAACTGCATTTAGTTTAATAAGTTATTAGGTTTAATACACAGTAAAAAAAAAAAATTGCACATTTAAGAATGTACTTCTCCTCCTCTTTCGCCCTTTGCTGTGTCAAGCTGCATTAAGCCTACTGCACCACACTTTTCAGCTTGCCTTAATACGTACAAAATATCATATATGTCACTAAAATGTGTGTACATCGATATCTTAGAGGAACTGCACAAAAGGTAAAACAAAGGCAGTACTTTCCAATAACGCAACCATCAAACTGACTGATTCGTTACTGCAGATCAAATCCCGATACATTATCTCCCTCGTCATACCAGACTCATATATATATATATATATATATATATATATATATAGGGCCCGACTCAACCATACAGTCGGTGACCTAATTAGGTTATGCGTCAGCGTACTGTTCTGATTAACCTACAACAAACACTTAAGGTGTACGTGAGAGGAAACGTTCTTGTATTGCAAACCAATAAGGCTTCTAAATAATTACACATCGGTGTCATGAAATAAAAGCTTCACCATGCACATTAAAAAGTGAGTCCAGTTCAGTTTTTCAACCTGAATGTGTAGATGTGAAGAAAATCACAGCTTGTCTCATACCTCAAAAAGTATATTGGCCTGAATGCATCTGTGAGAACTTACTTTTATAATGGATTCATCACACAGTGAATAGGAATATTGGTGTGTTTAGAGCAAGAACTTGATAATGCATAAATAGGACAGAGAGCCTTCCCAGTGTGGCCTTTGAAATAATTCAAATAAAATCATAGTTTGTTAGTAAATACGCATTTGATTTGACTGTTGAGAGGCAGTATTTCTGGGGTCATCAGTTGGCTTGCCCAGGGTAAGTAAGATGCAATGCTGTGTAATGAAAATATCCATCGCAGGCTAGGTCCCATATTAACTCAGCTTATCGAGTGCACACATTACAAACCTCCAGCTCCACAAATGAACAAATACAGTATCTGCATTTTTTTGTAACGCACACATGTCAATACAGCGGTAAACTAGCACCCCCCCCTTACTGGCATTGCTCCGTAAATACAAGCACAAAATATCAAAGAAACATGTTTCCAAACGACAAGAAAGACACATATAGGGGCAACACACTAGCACACCAGGCCTTGCACTACAGGGGATGAAATCCAATTGACAGAGGGCACATTTCAATACCAAGACATGACATCAGACCTGTTCTTAAGGACGATTCACCAAAGACGGTAACCAAAGAGCAACAGACCTGCACCGTGTTTGGAACCGCTGGACCCCTCCCGGTCGAGTTTGGGCTTTTTCTTCTTTGAGGACTCTGCGGAAGTTGGCCTTTTCTCCACAGCCGGTGTGGAGAGGGCCCTCTTCTTAAAGAGCTCCCTCTCTCTGAGCAGGGCTGGATCCATCCTGCACAGAAACACCAGGGCCATATGCTTTACACGCACGCACGCACGCACGCACGCACGCACGCACGCCCCCTCAGCACTGGCAACAAGACTGCTGTGAATACATTTCGGAATAATTTTATTTACCATATTTTATTGATTTCAATAAAAGCAATAATGAACTTAAGATTAACACGGGTGACATGCTTTGACTATGTAAAAGACAAATAATTTTAAATGACTTAAAACGGTCTCCCTTACTAAAAGTCACTGGGCGTTTTAAAGCTAAATCTGAAACACTTTCTTTTGGTATTATTTCAACTTTCACTAAATGTGTACAGCTATCTGGAAAGAAAATATAGCTGTGTTTCTACAAAAGTAAAATTAGGTCTAATACAGACTACAAAATCAAATCGCAAAATGAGTTCACTACATAATTATTTACAGATTATTTATTAAGCAGGTCACTTTAGACTCCAAGCTAAATAGAGGGCTAACCAATCATTGTCTTGTTTACGGTAGTTAACTACAGTGTTTTTAGTGAAAGTATTGTGTGTACTATAAATACAATTACTAGCCTATCAGTGCTCTGTTCGTTGTGTGTAGTTAAAAATTAACTGTACGCTGGAAGGAAACAATACAACGTTACCATATTCTACTACTACTACTCCTACTACAAATGCTAGCTAGCAATGGTTCGCAAGCTGATTAGCTCGTTAGCTTGCTTAAAACCTGGCCAACATCTTTAATATAACATAGCAGGTTTCCGGGCTAGTACCTTGTCTCCGGGGGTAGCGGGTGGTTCTCACTGGGTGAAGCAAGTTATAATTGCTTTAAAACCAATTCAATTTTCATTAAACCGTTTTTAGAACTTTCACTTGCTCCATCATCAATGTCTCCATCGTACGTAATAACATTTGCCGGAATTCTCCGGTTTTACTTCCGTTGTTTGTTCGATGCCTCGCCAATCTACACATAGCCCTCTTCCGTCCTATGCGGTTTTGGATTGGTTATAACGTTATGAAACCCTCAAGTTTTATAATTGCACGATTACTATCTTGTAATTAAAACATATAAGAATGGGCACTGCGTATGTGTTTAGAATTCGCGAATTTAAACGCCATTAAACATATTATTCTGATATAACATTCATTAAATCATATATTGCAGTAATAACACTTATGACAAGTTGTGACAAGGATAGTCCACTCACATCGTTACTTCCTTTATTGTTCTCCGAATTAATAACATATGGCGCTATGCTACACGTTTTTGCTAGGCTGAGATTTTTTTTATTCCTGGATGATTTTGGTGGGGTTAAGACACTGATTAATCCAATCATTTAAAAAAAAAAAACACAAAAACGATCAAACTGGATAAGATAAATGCTTGACAGGGGTTTCCACCGATTTGTGGACAGTGTGTCTGATAGTACTTTGTCCCTCCTCACTTCCCTTCTTATGGTAAAAATAGAAAGGAGGGGTCGGGAGAGTTTGTCATGAAGAGAGAAAAGCTCAATGAAAAAGGAAAACGAAAATCTCACAGGGACAACATCGAGGAAAAGGGAAATCCACCGAAAATGGTTAAATCCAACAGACACCCAGACACTGTGTTTTCGGCAGCGACCGTAGTACTTCTTGCCGTTTGCGTGGCACCACTCGGCGCCCATCTACACCGTAAGTTGAAATCGATAATAATTAAATAAATTACAAAGATTTAGCTACTTGGCTAACAAGCTAAATTAAACTACTCCTAAATGTAGCTATTGCTAAATGTATGTAAAAAGTAGCGACATAAAAACAAACCATGCTACCCTGTGACACGATATCTAATCACAGTTAAATTCTTTTCTTTTTTTTCCCCTCGTTCTTCGCGTATTTAAAGTGCTGCTAATCCATCAGTTTTGTCTTCAGGTAATGTGGAAACTACTATACAGTTTGTCTTTACTTCCCATTTCTGTTAAAATAGCGATAATTTAAATCTTTCCTCAATATACCTAAACAAATATTTAAACATCCCAGTATTTTCTGTTGTGCTTTATGGGGGCAAGGGCGGATGCAAAATACACTGAACAAAACAAATGTTTTTGTTTTTTTGGCCTCAGGAATACACCAAATACACCAAAACGGTTGTTTAATCCTTACTGATTGTGGGAAAGGCCCTCTGGTCAGCTTTAGCATAGTTTGAACTTCCCTCTAGCTTTCATAATAGGTCAGAAAGAACTGAGACTTGACTCTGGAAACGGGATTTTAAAGCATGTGACTGTTGTGAGAGCAGTCCCTTGTCCACTTCACATGTGCTATTGTGATCCAGTAGCGGTGGAGTCACATGACTTAGGTCGTGCTTCAACACATTGAGTAAGTCAGATGCATTTGACAACTTGCAGACTGATGTAACTTTGGAGCGAGGGAGATGGAACATTCTAAACATTCCAATCTTGGTTTAAGATAAATGGAAATGTATCAGCCTGCTGTTGAGCAGATTCTAATGAGGGTAAAAGCATCTGGAAGGGCCTTTGGGAATGAGAAGAATTATGAGCAACAATACATTATAAAACAGCTGCTAAATGCTTTTTTCCCCTAGTCTTGCACCCTCACCAGAAGTCCACGGTGCTGAAGATGGATGAGGCTTTTGTGACGGTCAACAATGAGCTGCAGAGCGAGATGCTCGTGTCTTGGCTGTCAGATCATTGCTTTCAGGTAAGAAGAGGTATTCTGTTATTGCATGAAATTCTAATACTGTGGTTCCTTTGCAGTGCAACTGGCTAAACTCGTAATTGTGAACTTCATCTATGACATTCAGCCAGATGTTTACTGAATTCAGGTCTTGCACCTTACATATGGGTACAACAGCTTGGCCCCCCCCTGGGATTGGATGTCAAGTTTTACATTTCAAGTACTTTAACCACCAAGCTACGGGTGCGGGTGCGGGTGCTGTGCTGCAGATTCTGGGGCTAAAGAGGCTTCCCTCCTATGCCGCAGTGCCTGTTCCAGCCTCTGGGAGTAGTGGCCGCCGGCCCGGCTCCCGGAACGCCCAGCAAAGCAGACTTTGTCGTGAGCTCTCAGCATCCACTCACCCTGCAGCTAAACAGCACTGTGACCGATATGGAGCTGTGCAGGCAAGTGCGCTCGCTTGGGACATAACCGCCTGCAATTCCAGGGAGTCCAGTAGTCTGTGGAGCAGATGGTGCACTTGTCACCCGCTGTGACACAAATATGTCCAAGCGCCCATCATTTTATTTAACAAATATCTTAAAATAAATATGCAGTTGGTCTGTGCTTTGGTCGCCAACAGGTGTTTTGAGGTTTATATGATTTTTTTGAATAAATATACATCGTTTTACCTAGGGTTCATTTTCACTTTGGCGAAAACGGGAACTACTCCCTTTGGGTGAAGAACCTGAATGGCACCTCGGAGGGCAACTGTTCTGTAGTGACTGACAAGGCACCTGTGAACAGCTATCTGCGTGAGTGACACGCGGGAATCACAATACCAAAGTTTTCTTTTATATTAAATAATTTTATTATAAGAAAAAAAACAGCCTAATAATTTGAATTGTTGTTGTTGGGTTGAATGAATTTGGGCTGATGGCGTTAGAAGATCATTATGTTGTCCTTTCTTCAGCCATCCTGGTGGCCTTCCTGGTCTATGTCGGACTGTCGTGTCTGGCTGCGTTTGGAAGCAGTGTGGGGTGAGTTGCGTTTCAGGATTGCACCGAACAAAATGATTGATTCTGCAATGCTTGCTGCTGATAAAGCCCATTTGAGAACGGTGTTTGTTCTTTGGGGAGGTCAAACGCTGAACTGTGAAAGTGTTTTTGTTTCTCCTTCACGTTGGCACCCAGGGTTTATTTGGTGAGGAACCTTGTGTTTCGCCTTGGAAGCGCTATGGAAACGGAGCGACTCATCAATTCGGTGAGTCAGTGGGTTTCGTCTTCTGGGGCCCTGTGAAGGTTAGCGCTAGCGTACGTCCTATAGTGACAGGCCCGCAGCACAGTGGCTGCAGTCAGGAACAGCTATGGGAAGAATGAATTTGATCAGGCAAATCCAGCTGCTTGCCAAATAGTGTTAGGAAGTTAATTGTTGTTTGTGTTAAACATGCATTCCACCGGGCTGCATTTAAATATACGGCCAGATTCGACAGTGTTTGTTTTGGTTTGCGTCTGTGTGGCTTTAGCGTTCCCGAACCGTGCCGACGGCTCTCATGGTTTTAGCTCAGATTGCCCCTATGTTGCAGGAGCTGGGCTCTCCCAACCGACTGTTGGAATCCTCCTCCGGGTCCCACATGAGCCCAGGCACCAGCAGCAGGCTGCGCTCGCTGGACACCTTCAGAGGGTACGTTCAGCGCTCGAGCACAGCCCCACAACCATGCCCTTCATGCCTTTCTGACAATGCTTTCTTTTGCACTCAGCATTATTCTGCCTCTCCCCTCACCACCACCTCTGTTTTGGCTTATTTATTGGCCCAATTGGCATCATCTGCCTTTAATTTTGTGTGTTTTGGAGACCCGTGGTCTCATAATGAAATCAAATAGCTTTGTACGTCGTCAATATTTTGTGAAGCAGATAGAGAGGGACTCCGCTGTTGGGAAATGTACATTTATCCATACAATTTGTCCATAACCACAAAGAACAGCAAATGACTTATGTTAAAAAAATCAGCAGAGTGTTAGCATAACAGTTGGTGGGTGATTTGAAAGTACGTGCGAAGCAGTAATAAAATAGACATGGATAGGAATGTGTTTAAGAAGAGCCTCCATATGAATATCTTGTCATATCTGAGCTCAGTTCGGCTGTGGTGGTTTATGTCTGACGGTTTTTTGGTGAAAAATAAAGTGTTTCCATGACGTTGCATGGCCTGCTCGACAGGCTTTTCTCCCTGCTGTTTGGGGGCTTAATGCTGGCTTTAACTTCCCCCCACAGCTTCTCACTGGTCATCATGGTCTTTGTGAACTACGGTGGGGGGAGATACTGGTTCTTCAGGCATGAAAGCTGGAACGGTAGGCACTTCAGGATGCCAATCAGCCTGAGCTTGTTTAACCATAGCTGCATTTATACTTTTGCTAATAATGACAATCATGACGTTCGTATCGCCGGCAGTAGAAAGTGTTGTTCAAACATCAACTAAATCTTATAGTAAAACGACTTCAGTGAGGCTTGTGGAGTTTTTTTTTAATACAATTAGGAAAGATGACCAGTCGGGGAAATTACAGGAAATGCTTCGGACATTTCTGTTTCAGCCAAACGTTTTTGTTGAAAGAATTTTATAAGGGGGCGTTGATTAAGTCATTATATTGTGTTAAGTTTCAGATTTGAAGCTCGGTTGACAGAAAACCTGGCAGAAATTAAATGTAAAAAAGTTAATTGCGCAGATAAAGCCAGTTTGTCCTCAGTTTGTCGTTTGTACACTTTAACAAAAGCCTGGAACACAGCAAAAGGCACTGTGAAGATTTAGTTCCCCGTTACATGACTCTATATGACTGCTGTAACTATATCCAAAGAAGATTTTGGGACGCATATCAAATACGTCAGTGATTACTGGATAGACATGATTTTATTTTATTTTTTCTTTCCTCAGGTCTATCGGTGGCTGACCTGGTCTTTCCCTGGTAAGCTGGAAATTCAGTTTCTTATGCAGAAGTAATCGGAGCAATCTGATGTAAACCAGAGGGGAAAATGATACCTGCTTTCTGTCACTGTGAATAGGGCAAGATGGCTCAGTTGTATTGCACTTTAACCCCAAAGCTACAGCACTTTTGTAGGTCGCTCTGTATAAGACCATCTGCTAAATGCCAAAAATGTAAAAATGTAATTGAATTACAGGCTGAGTCCAATCCAAAGAAAATCAGATTCATGGGTGATGTGAGCACCTCGGGCTTGGCCCTGTCGGGGGGGCCAGCTGTTTTGGTCTGGCAGAACCCGTTCGCTGTTGCCCCCATTAAGCAGTCTCTCCCACAGGTTTGTGTTCATCATGGGCACCTCCACCGCCCTGTCTCTGAGCACGGCCCTGCGACGGGGGACGCCCCGCTCGCACCTTTTTGCCAAGGCCCTCTGGAGGAGCCTGCAGCTCTTTGTCATCGGAGTGCTGGTTATCAATCCCAACTACTGCCTGGGGCCCTGTGAGTTGACCAGAACCTGTATCTCGTCACTCACTGAGCTATAAATGTAGAGCCACAGATCTGTCTTCAGCCCACTCTCTGGTTCATTAGCCGTAGGGCTGGTGCTCTCTGTCCTGGCAATTCATCATTTCTGTCAGCTTATTAATGCCTTAATTGAACTAATTTCACCTTTTCTTTCTACCTTGAGGTCGATGGCTATTTAAAGGGGCAGTGCTACAAGCATTTAGAACAACTGTCTTAGAGGACTGAATTAAAAGATTCAGAATGGCATGCTGGTGTCTGGATAGCATATTTTGACTAATTTCTTGGCGACCGCTGGTTTCCTGGCTCTGTGGTTTTATTCTGTGTCGTCTGTGTCTGTGTCCGTTTCCGTGCAAACATCCTCAGTGGCATGGGACACCCTGCGGATCCCTGGGGTTCTGCAGCGTCTAGCCTTCTCATACCTTGCTGTCGCAGCTCTGTATCTCCTGGCAGACAAAATTAAACGGGACTCTGTCTCCACAGTAAGTGACCAAAGTATTTTTTGGCAAAGATGGCCTAATGTAGTTTTAACTGTGGTATATTCATATGTAAAAGGGCAGGACTCTGATGCATCATGTTCACTGGAATGTCTTTTCCAGGATGCCTGGTGGTATCAAGCAAAGGATATCCTCTTGTACTGGCCGGCTTGGCTCTGTGTTATTGCCCTGGAAACCATCTGGCTGTGTCTCACCTTCCTGCTCCCTGTCTCTGACTGCCCAACGTGAGTGCTATTTACCTACCAAACTGCACCTCAAAAATGACAAAATCACTTCTTTAGAGATATCCTGTGTGTGTGTGTGTGTGTGTGTGTGTGTGTGTGTGTGTGTGTGTGTGTGTGTGTGTGTGTGTGTGTGTGTGT
>JAOYSI010072896.1:0-55187 GCA_025775065.1 Hiodon alosoides | reverse complement strand
TGTCGTGCAGTTTTATTAGACAATCGACAGGTAGATTATTCCAAGCATCTTGGAGAACTTTCCACAGTTCTTCTACAGTCAGTCATTAATGGCTGGAGTCATGTCTGCAGCACAACAGAAATTATAGACCCACAACTGCTTCCCAAAAAATCAGAATACATTAATCCAACTTTGCTTCTGTAAAAGAGTAGGTTCCACAAAAAAATGTTTACTTCCAGCATTTCACAAAATTCTACATAAACACTCAAAAAATACTTACATATAATTTTAAAAAGAACATATTACTTACAGGAAACTTACACAGCTCATTCCATGTCAGAACAGCAACAGCTCAGAATTCAATTTGGGTTGTAGAGATTTAGAGATTTGGGTTGTAGGGGGGAATTGAGAGCAGCTTTAGTGATTGAGTTAATGCTTGCAAACAGTTCCGCATTGTGAACTTAACCAAATGCAAGGAAGTTGAGCATGAAGAATTGTACTTAGGCTTTCTTCTTCAAAATAAAAGTGCTTTAAAAAATGTTTGGTAGGCCTGAGCTTTTCGTTCGAGTTGGCATGTGAAGAGCTAAATTATCATTGCAGTTATTTGTAGCTTTCTGTAGATATTTATGTTTATAGAACAATCAAATATGATTCCAAGATTACAGCAACTATGTAGTATCGTTTTGTCTTAATTATTTAGTCACAATAATATATAAATACTTTTTTGTCTGTGTCTGAGGTTGTATCTGTCCTCGCATTTTTCTTTGAAATTATTTACCCTTCATTGAGTAGTAGGAATTAACAGCACAAATGCAGACCTTTGTTGTTTAGCTTTTGTCGGATTTTCATTCATAATTTGTGATTTCTTTCATGGATTCAGAAGCCATGCACGTTCTACATCTCTACGTCTCGTTCTTGTGCACTTCAAATCTAGAACAATTCCTCAGTCTCCTGCTGCTAGAATCGAATCTGACCAGGCCCACATTTCAAAGCTGAGAATTCCCAGAAGATAAACAACACCAGCATGAATTAAATCAGAGAAGGGGATAGGAATTTCTTCAAAGCTCAAATTCTTAGTATGAACCAATATAATGTTTATCCCTCCTACTTAATAGTTACCTTGACAACATAATAAACCTTTATATAACTTTCGCAAAATTGATTAACAGAGAAACAATGATTCTGTTTGTGTCCTTTTGCAACTGCCGGGATCATCTGAATGATACCATAATGAAATTAGTAAAGACTGAAAACAGGTTATCTAAAGTTAGAGGGTGAGAGTTTCCCAAGCTGAGGTGGATAAAACAGTTACATGGCCATTCAGTCCCTTGATAAACATTGTCCACATCTTTTGCACATTAAATAAACACAAGCTCACCATAAATCAACACATAAATCATGTTTTATATCTAGTCTTGATATTTATTTATTTTAGTCAAAAGAATTTGAAAGTAACAATAATGTAAAAATGTAAAATTTATCATGAATATAGCAATATATTCACATGATACAGGAGATACCCATGCTATACCACAAGGCATGCATGAAATCATAAAAAAGAAAGAGAAACTGCTGAAAGGAAACGTAGGCAAGTGACAACTGATCGGGGCTAGAAGATAAGCTAAAATAGATTTGCTGAATAACTGATCTGACCTGATTACTTAGAAGTGCAGAGGGTTTTTCTCTTGGGGTGAGGAAATGCTTTGAGTAGAAATGAATCATGTTTATAATTCAGAGCTAGTTTGATTTAATTATGAGTATGGTTTATTACCTTGGTTTATGGCTTTGCGCTATGCAAAAGATGCATGAAGGCAGGAAACCAGCAGCAGAAAAGGAACCATGTAGGGAACCCATGCCCATGTAGGGTTTCCGTGCCCTTCTTTGAGATGGAGACCAACAAAGACAGCTCTGGCCGGAACCTCTGATCCATAAAATAACCCAGCCGCCTGCTGTGTCGACTCTACATTTAGAGAGTCAACAAGCAGGATCGAATTCGAAGGGACCCCTTCTTGACTTTGGTTTGTGGCTTTCCATTATAAAGAGGAAAGTGAAGTTAACCTCTAATCTCTCATTGTATTTTTGGTTATTCATCTTTAAATGGTGTATCAAATCAAGCTTGGCCTGTCCGTATTGATAGATCCTTATCAATATTATTTTGATCGATAGATTGTGCAACAGATTGGTTTAATCCTATTATTGGATAGCATTATATTACATTTACATTTTAGTTGCTTAGCAGACGCTTTTATCCAAACCAACTTACAGTTTACAATTTCTACATTCATCCACTTATACCGCTGGATATTTTACTGAAGGTTAAGTACCTTGCTCAAGGATACAACAGCTGGGGTGGGACTTGAGCCAGCAACCTTTTGGTTACAAGCCTAGCTTAACCACTACACCACCAGCTGCCCCTAATATATATTTAATGCTATTTCATTCTGCGTTAGTATTAAGTTTTATGATAGAGAAAATGTAAAACATATTAAGAGAAACAGTAGTTTCTAGTTCCTATAAAGGTCTGCACAAGACAATTTCTGAAATTCCATATCACGTGCTGGAAATGGCAACTCTGATCTTAGCATAAGGTAGAAACAAAAGCTTCGATCAGTCCTTGCAGCCATAGTGAACAATATGCAATAATATTGCTTGCTTTTGGTGAGACTGACATTGTTGGCTATATATAACTTTGACGCTAGAATGATGTGTTTCTATGATAGGTTTCACCATGAAGCATCCAAGTGAAAGCCATGTCCCGTCACAGGATTTGGTCAGACCAGTGTAAATATCTGTCATCTCCACCTGGTGGACAATCCGGTGTTTTGCATTTAAATTCTGGGTTTTCAGATGGGGGAGGAGCTCGATGATCAGCAGAGGAAGTTCAAACTTAAACACACCACATTAGGACAGTCAAAACTTCACTAACTGTGAAGTTAGTACTGGTAAATCTTTTCTGGAGCACCCAATGTATGTATAAGGTAAATACGATAGCTACATTACTTTGTGACCGTAGTCAATGTACCTTAACTTGTGGAAATATTGTACCAAGCAACAGTTTGTACCTCATAAATTTCAAATCATGTTATAGTTCTACTATGTATTAGATTTTACTATTAAAAAAAAAACTTTTGTTCTGTTGTAAATGTGTTGATTAGTGATGTTATTAGTAAAAGTGTAGACTAGTATGATTTTCAGTCTTTGCTTCCCACAGACAGAGTAGCTTGCAGAGTGCAAAAGAGTCTTTTGACTTGATGACAAATTTATTTATTGTACTATCTTACCTGGGGGGTTAATAGCAACAATTGCCATATCTTATTGGGAAGAAAACACAAAAACAGTTGTCAAAAAAATCCTCAGTGAGAGCCAAAACACCTCCAGGCAAAAGATTTTCTGAATTGCATTTTATTTTTACTGGGCCATATTGGGAAAGGATTATTATGATGCACAACGTGCTTAACCAGATGATGAATTGCAAATCCTCAAATAGCCAAGGCTTCCTAAGTTATAGGCTACTGTCATGTTTTTATTTCTTGACTAAACATTTTAGCAGCAAAAGCCTTGGCGTCAACAGACATGATTATGTAATTAAATGATCCATTCAGTTAGGGCTACTGAACACTATTTAAAGGCTTTTGGTAAGTGGAAGAAGAATCTATATTAATGTCTAAACAGTATCTATACCAGTGATTTGCCTATTTTATTTTGTCCATTATAGTAATTCAAAACACAATATAGTTCATATATTTGTTTATCTGCCCATAAATAAA
Organism: Hiodon alosoides; assembly: GCA_025775065.1. NCBI lineage: Eukaryota > Metazoa > Chordata > Actinopteri > Hiodontiformes > Hiodontidae > Hiodon > Hiodon alosoides. The sequence continues at coordinate 51,441 of JAOYSI010072896.1, read as the reverse complement.
TAAAAAAGTAATAATACTCGGCTAATTTATCTAAGCGGCGAAGTTGTGCTCTATTAAATGTTTATTAAAAAGGTTTCTTTCAACAATATTGGAAAATAAATAAATAAATCCAGTTGAGTATATAACACAGAACGGCAATGTACAGACTAAGTCTGCATAGCAGCCCAAGAATTATATGCAAAACAAGGCCTCTCCAAAAAAAAAATGTTTTAAAAAAACCAGAAAAAACCCATTAACCAGCTTTTTCCTGCTCTGATTTATATATATTTTTAAAGAGCTTTGTGGCCCTGCTTGGTGAACGCCATCCCTCTAGTTGACCTATCAGCCATCAGCCATGTTTCCTTGCAGTATTCAGCTACCTATTAGTTTAATTTACTGGACTTATAAACATAAAATATCATACTAATTCAATCTATGCATAAATGTATATGTAAAAAAAAGTACATATTCAATTTTGCAATTGATGTTAAAAAGATTTTGTGCTGTACCATTTCAGGGCAATGAAATACAGGTGCTACAAATAATCATAATAATAAATAGTAAATTATTGGCGATCAATTTTTACTTCCAAGCAGCTGCAGTCCAACTACTCAAAATGGTGTTAAAACTGGTACCACACGCATGTGCCGCAACCAGTCGTGTGGAAAAAGAGCTTTCTTACTACCCGCAGGTATTTCTGCGCATGCGTGGATAAGGCCAGAAAGCTTGGCGAAACTCTGGCTGGAAAAGACGGGTAGAGAGTGTCGTTATTTATTGTACGGATTTATTTTAGTTAATGCGATAAACCGGCCAGTTTGAACTACACGTTAATTTTTTTTAAGTTATAAAAGTACAAAACAATGACGGAGCCGCAGTCAGCGCTGTTACTCCGGAGACAGCTGGCAGGTAAATTCGAAGACTGAGATAGCTAACATTAGTGATGAAAATGTATTCGAATCTCGAATGGTTTGAGCTTGCAAGCTAGTTCTCATCTATATCTTTAGCCCACTTTCGACAAGCTAATTTGTTTGTGCAACTCTGTGATTATGAGTAAACCCTTAAGCGCGAAGTGTTATTTGTATATAGAAAAGAAACGTTTGACCACTTAGCTAGCGATTCCATTATTTTTAACTCGCAATTTTGTTACACTGCAGGGTATTTTGACAGGGAATGAGGCCTGTTACATTTCGCTGGCTAGGCTTCAAACTTTAGTTAGCAAGCCAATTTATTTGACATACTAGGCGGTGGTTTCAGTTTTCTTGTTTTTCACCACTTCGCTAGTAGAGTTGTGGGTTTTTTAAACAAGTATTTAAAAAATATTTAAATTAATATGTAACTGATCTCATTCAAAATAAACATGCAGGTTTACATTGTAACTGCTACCGGCATCAATCCCTTTGTTTAATATATCTTAATCATAATAAATACTTGGGTGAAAAGGGAACTGGGTTAAGGGCTAAACGCGATCCCTCGTACAGTGTGTCGGTGCACAAAATTAATTATTTTTTTCTTAAAGTGTGACATCTTCTTAGAAAACTGCGCTGATTAGCGCTCGCTTGATTCTTTGTCCACCAATTCGGTACTACTAATAGGACTCGCTGAGCTCTGAATGACAGCTATGCTATTTGGAGTCGACGTGAAACCACTCGGCCCGGCTCCGTGACGCATGCGTACTTTGATGAGCACTCCATGTGCTATGTATGCTTTTCAAAGCCGTAATTGTACGCCCTGAAATCCGGAACATTGTTTTGATTTTTGCGATTTAAAAATGTGTGTTATGCCACTGTGATTATAAGAAAATGTGGTTTTTGTTACCAGAATTAATAATTTGGCATAAATTGAGACAAAGATGGCCGCATTAAACTTTTACACAATTCCCATGTCTCCGATGAACATGTAACATTGTATCATTGCCAATTGGAGAACGGCATATGTCATTTCCAAACAATTTGAAAAAAGGACAGATTTAAGTATAAATATAAATTTAGGATTTTTGGCAATGGCCTGCAGATTAGTAGTAGGTTAGCCAGGCTAGCCCAGATTCCTTAGCCAGTTCCATGCCAAAATAAAAAAAATGAAATTAATGAAAAAGAGACGGTCGTTTCTGCAAGATGTGTAATTGTCATAGATTTCAACGTGTATAAAATGGCTGTACAAACTGTACTTTCACTATATGTAAAAAGCAGCATCTCCTAATTTTCGTCCATGGACTCTTGCTACATCAGTTAATTCATGTTCTGAACAACAATGATACTTAGTTATTCGTTGCTAAATTGTGCCATCTGTGAAATGCTATGGAATAGAACTAGCTAACTAATTCCACTTTTCAACTGCAGGGCTGAATTGTGAGTTGTTCGGTTCTTGATTCATTTTCGTTTGCCCTTGAACTCCTTTGTTCTAGGCCTCAAACTAACTTGATCTACATCAAACTATATTAATGGAGAGCAACATTGAAACTGCTTGATTGTTTTATGTAATATGTACCCCATTGCCAAAAATAAACACTGCGAGTTTTATTTTCATCTCTGAAACATTTTTTTATATGTCTATCATCGCACAAACAAATTTCCACAAAACAAGTTTTTTTTTTTTCGTTCAAAATTCTGCGTTAGGAAGAGAATCCTTCATAAGAATGCAAATTCAGCGGATTTGTTGAGGGACTATGTGTTTCTGAGGACTACTTAAAAACAAGTGTTAATTTATTAGCCCCCATCATATGCCTAACCAACCCCTCCTTTGTTTCCTACCATTGTTTAGTTTGTGTAAATGAGCTCAATGTCTATATTTTGAAACCTTGCATGCATGAAGTCATCGTTGTGGTAACCAAGCTGTAGCTTACCAAAAAAAAAAAAAAAACAGGGAGACTAGTTGGCTGATTAGCTTATTGTTTAAAACCAGAATGACAGTATATAATCAGTCTTCTCAAAGCTTTAAAATGCGAAAAGAAATGGAGCAATAGATTTCAGTCTACAAATGACGCTTGAATATGTAATGTATAATACTTATCAATTCAATTAATTTAAACCTGCATTTATAATGGACTTATGTAGGCAAATATCTAGCATTTAATGTTCCTAGCAAGTATCATAATGTATGATATTTGGTAGAAGTGATGACTTGTCACTGATGACAGGAATAAGTGGGTTCTTATAGAGTTTGACCCTGAGGAGGTTTTTACGGTTGTGTGGGGAATAGGTCCTGTAGCTCTAATAGTTAAAGGTGTTGCCTTGGGGGTTTTAAAAAAGGGGTTGTCCAACGCTACATTGAGACCGTTTTCTTTTGTTCAGGAACTGGTTGCCCTGGTGCTTCCTCTAAAGTATAAATGCAATGCAGTGTAGTGGGATTAAAAAATTTAACCGGGTTATTAGATTTACTAACCCTACCCGAATGCTCAATGTGCTTTTTGAAAGATAATGGGAGGAATGGACACTTAAGTGACGTTGATTTGGGACAACCCATTTTAGACTGCTATTGGAGTGCAATATCTGTGGCGACGCATCAACCAGTGCTTGAGACGGTGGCGATATTGCTTTGGTATTAGTGTCATGTGACAAGTGTCGCATGAGAAGCAATATGGACATTTATTTTTATTTTTTTAATTACATTTTATGACTGATGTAAATAGTCCAAAATCCAAATTTTGTTTTCAGCGCGAACATACTTCATGTTTCTTTTGTTCAATATGCAGTATTGTGCACCTATACAAATTTAGTTATCTTGGACTGTTGACGTGTGTGAGCTTTGAAGGAGCTTGTCAGAGTTCTTCCCTTAGGCATAAATCAGAAGTTCTTGCACCTTGAAAGAAAACGCTATGTTCTTTTTGTCTGTGATGCTATCTCCATATTAAACAGCTTGCCCATTGCTGAGGGGCTGCATAGCTGTCATACTATTTTGCATGTAGGTAAGTCATGCTTAAGGGAAATTTCCACAATGCATTTGGAAAGTGTGTTGAAATCATTTTTATTTTTAAAATCTAAATTGTTGCTTTGGTAATCAATCAGCAGGACCGTGCTCTCAGTAAGCAGTTTAGCAGCAGTAGCCCTGGTTTACTTTGCTGTCCCTTTTAACTGTATGAAGAACCGGGGTTAAGAGGCCCATTTTTCAGCAGTCAGTCAGAGACTGTTTGGTAGTGGAGTGTACTCCTCCACTGCAGCAAGGTGAACTGAAGGAAAGTGATCCTTGACACACTCCATGCATTTAATGGTTCACATACTGAATAATGGAAGACCTCTGCAACTCAGTATTTTACCTTCTGCTTACAATTCTAATTTTGCAGTACAGGCAAGAGCCTGGTAATTGACCGTTTGGCAGTGAGAGCGCTGATACCAGACAAACATTGTCAACGGCATTTGCATTAGAGCGGCCTTGCCTTGGTTTTTTAAGACATCTGTGCCAAAAAAATGTCCATGTCGGGTAATATTTATGTTAGTATTTGACTGAAAAAAATACAAAAATATTTCAAATTCAAGGTTACCCTGTGTGAACTACTGTGTGGGCATTTTCTTTCCTGAAATGTACAGTTAGAAAATGTATTAAAACCCTGTTTGTTAGGGATGCTGCTAATGTTCGTGATCTGCGTTTTTTAATTGTATTTTAAATTTCCCCACTAACTTAAAGTCTCTCCTGATTAAGGCATCCTTATTAGAGCAGATCTTGTGGCCCATTACATCATGCTGTGCCATTTAAGCATGCTGAAGGTAGTCCCTTTCTCTACAGTCCTTTATGGGATCCTGAACCTTTTTTATATTCCTCCTCTTTTGTTTTGTGTTCTGGAAAGCCACATTTTCACACTCTGGGATTGTTTAGTTTTACTGTCGGGTGGAGACTGCCTAAAATGATTTCCTCTGCCTGTCATGTAAGTTCATTGCTAATCCTGGCTAAGCGTTTACAGCTGAAGAGGGAAAACCTGTGGCAAAGATCCAGCAACCTTCCCTGACTCATGGTTTCTGGGGGATTGGGGATTCCTTCGAACTGACTGTTGGTTTTAAAACTCATGTTTTACTCCGATCTGCAAGTATGTAGTTTTCTTAGTTGTCTTGCAGCCTCACAGACTGAACTCTGAATGCTGATCCCGATATTGTGTGTCTTGGTCAGTATGGCAGTAGACCTTTGGCCTAATGTTCGGTGAGGCTGCCATGTTCAGGTTGCAGTTTGTCTGTTTGCTAGCAGCTAGCCTATGAATAACCTGTTCCGATACTGAGAACGGGTTCCCAAGCAACATGATTTACATCATCTAGTGGTGGGAAGACCACGTTCCCATGTAGAAATAAAGAGGTTGGGATCAAATCTGAACAGTTTTCTTCTTTCCCAAATCATGTTAACGACGGTTTCCACATTTTTCTGTGGAAAAGGCCTTGATATTTCTGAAGTAATTTTCTATTTGGTTTATTTTAATATTTTTGTGCTTTTCGGTCATTTGGGGGGTTCTCAAAACTACCTACTAACTCGGGGCATATCAGTACCCCCCTCTCTGTTGACTGAATACCTGAAACTGTCAGACAATTGATCTGACCTATATACACATTTCTCTCCAATGTCCTTTTATAGCACCTGCTCTAAAAGATTATAATAGAAACTGAAAAGATGCCTTAGCAATTAATACGGTACATTAACATTAAAACCTGAACATCTCCTTGTGTTTTCGCCTTTTCTTTGCATGGACATGTACTGAATATTCGGCTGAGATATTGAAGGTTGTTGTACACAGCTCCTATAATTCCTTGATTACCCATGTGATGTTAATCGCCACCGTAGTTTGAATACGTGCTGTGTTTTTTAGGCATACTTATCACGTATAGCCTTTCCCACGGTTGACGGTTCATCCACACATTGTAGTGTAACAGGGATTCCAAACTAAATAGTCAACCGCTGTAATACTACATTTCCCGTAGATCTGTTTGCTTTAAAATTGCCCTTTTTTGATTTACCACAAACCAAAAGCTGCAAATGGACCGTATCTTTTAAAACCAGGTATCAGTTTTTCCAGGTGGAGTTCTAAATTGCTAACGGCTGGGTGCTCATTCTTGTAGGGCTATCAGTTTGAGTTGAATAGCCAGTTCAGTTTTTGAATTGATACTTGAGTTGTACGTAGACTACCTGGCTTGTGAACTGGTGTATTTGCTTTGAAGTGTCACAAGATGCAAGCCTAGCTGTTAAGATTGAGATTTGACACGGAGATCAGAATAGTTTTTTTTCTTTTCCCCCTTTCCTAGTCTTCACCTTCCATCTGTGCAAAGGTGGTGCAAGTTGTGAATGTTATTTATTTGGCTTAACAGATTTTGCTTGGACTCATAATGGTACTGGATTAAAATCTGATGCAACAGTAAACGTTTAGTCAGCCTTCTCAGAGAACTGATGAAAACTGTGAAGAGTGAATCTCTTCACATTGAATCTTTGTCAGAGCTCTGAATGGCTGTTTTTATTTTCTTTCAGAACTGAATAAAAATCCAGTAGAAGGTTTTTCAGCAGGCTTGATTGATGACAATGACCTTTACCGATGGGAGGTTTTAATAATTGGCCCCCCGGACACACTATAGTAAGTATATTCTTATCATTAAAAGCAAAAGTATTCCCTCTTGGATTCAGTGTTAAGTCATTTTGTAGCAATTAACTGTAATGCAAATTTATATTTTTGACTGTTTTAACAGTGAAGGTGGTGTGTTTAAAGCGCATCTCACGTTCCCTAAAGATTATCCACTCAGGCCCCCGAAAATGAAATTTATTACAGAGATATGGCACCCAAACGGTAAGAACCCTTATTTATTTTAATGTGAGTAATTCTCAGTGTCCAGTCTGTCGGGAATGCATTGAAAGCCTAATCTACCCTGTCTTTAATCTCATTTGCAGTTGATAAGAACGGTGACGTATGTATTTCTATATTGCACGAACCTGGAGAAGACAAATATGGTTACGAAAAACCAGAGGAACGCTGGCTCCCGATTCACACGGTGGAAACCATTATGATTAGCGTCATTTCAATGTTGGCAGATCCCAATGGAGACTCCCCTGCAAATGTGGATGCTGCCGTATGTTCCATTTTTACCGTTCGCGTCAATGTGCGGATTTATGTTAAGGCATGAACATCTGTCATAATCCGAATGGTGTTTAGAAAAATAAATAAATAAAATGTCAGTACTTCTGTGAGTTGCTCGGGTACCGGTTGTGCTAAATAAGTCCAAGTAGCTTAAGTACTTAAGGGTGCAATATTAATTTATGGCACAATAAAAATTATTGTTCTGCAGTACTTTCAAATGTTCAAATTTTTCTTGCAGAAAGAGTGGAGAGAAGACCGAAATGGAGAATTTAAAAGGAAAGTCGCCCGTTGTGTAAGAAAGAGCCAAGAGACTGCCTTTGAGTGATTTATCCAGCAGCTTGTAGCTTCTCTTTTTCAGGGTAAGTGTGTGGACTTTTAACTTTTGCCTTTTACAAGCCAAGTCTTGTGATTCAGAGGAACAGCTCTAAAGATCATTACCGGTGTGTAGAAATGCAATGCCAATGTAATAAAGAAAGCCTACTGACAGTCTCCATGTCATTGTGTTAACCCTGACCCAAGAAAGCGCATTCTTACCTTTTTGAAGGACTCTTATGCCTGTGGCTGCGTTGATGTCTGTGGTCAGGGCTTCTGTTTTAACATGCAGAAGAGGCACTTTTTCCACTCTGAATGTGGCATTTGTCCACCGATGTGTTGAGCACCGCTCTCCCTGGAGCCAGGAAGTTGTGCAACATGCTAATGTTAAAGTATTACTGAAACCATTACGGGGAATGTTCCATTGTAAAAATGAGCGTGGTATGTTATAAAATGAATGTAATAATTCAGTTGTCATGAATATGATTAAAAAGTTTTTGTAATGGGATTTAAAACAGTTGTCCCTCTTTAACTAAGATTCCTCTGCTTTATCCACAGGTCTCCAATTGAGAAACAACATGGCACTGTTTTCCTGCACTCTATCCACCAATTGGCGGACTTTACTCAACAGTGGCAAACGCAGGCAAAAAAATGCGGCAAAAGAACGTAACCGTAGTTACCGCTGCTGACAAAGAAGCCTAGCATGTGCCAACCGAAAAATGATGATTACACATTTTTTGATGTCTGGACTGCTTCAACTTTCAGGAAGAATTGTAAAGACCTGTACATAGCACAAACAGAACCGGATAATATATAAACTGTTCATATCCATTCAGCAACTCGTAGTACCAAATAAATAGCGCTCCTGTAAACTTTAAATCCTGAAAAATTCTTGAAGTCTTATGCCCCCAATACTCCCTCCCCTCCCCTCATTTTGCTTGGCTTTGCTTTAGGTTTGGTATAGGTTGTTTGGGGAAACGAGACTTATAAAAGGAACAGGATAAGACTTTTTTTTTATATATTACAGCTCGTAATTGGCAAGATTCTTTGAACCAAAAGTGAATATTACAATGGGCCCAGCTCATTAATTACAGCTTGTCTTAGTTTAAAACGTTGAATTTTGAGGGGTAGAAAAACATTTATAAGACATGTTAGATCTTCCTTTTGAAGTAAAATGCTAGTCAAATGTTTTAAATGGGATTAACTTGTCATTTGGATTTTAGCACAAGGTGCTTTTTCTTTTTTTATATAAAGACTATCATGGTGGATTATTCCTTGTGAGGTTTTGGTTTCAGGCGCATTTGAAGAAAATGTTTTTTCCCCTCATCTCATCAGATGTGCAGCATTTGCAAGAACTTTTAATTTTAATTTATTTCTTTCAAAAGTGCCTCCTGGTAAATTGCTTGGTAATTACATTCTGTGTTAAAAGTTTTCATGGGTGATTAATCAACTTGTTACCCACCCCACCCAAAAAGTGTTTTTTTGTGTGTGTGTGTTTATGTGTGCGTATGTTTTTTTTTAAACCCTTTGTACCAGGCTAATGAGACTAATTACAATATAATTTGATGTAGCAATAATTTTTCTTTGTGGTATGGTACAACATTTGCCATTGTTCATTTTCAATATTCAGATCAAACTTTGGATGATTTGTATCCCAGCTCTCTTGACGGTTATAGTTTTAAAGCAAATTATTTTGCCTGGCTCCTCTTTGTGGTGTCTTGGTGTGCTTTAACTCGGTGTTCTTGAGAGCAGACTTTGGGTTAGGTTTCAGAGATGCTGAAGTGTGTGTATGTGGAATGTGAGCATGTGTATGAACACACTTTATTTTTATTATTTTCCTCCTTTCTTCCCCTCTAATTATCCTTGATTTATTTTATTCTGTCTCTGAAGGACTACTACAGTTTTGTTGCCTATTGTACAAAGATAAAATACTGATGTATATTTTTCATGTAATGGAAATTGTCACCTTCTGTAGTTAGTTCTTTCGAAATATAATTTTTTCCAATAATTTTTTGGTGTTTTGTCATATTTGACAAAAAAATCGGATTAAATGTTAAAAATAGCATAATTTTTGTTTGTGTGTGGGGGGTGGGAACTAACTGAACCAAAAATCTGTGAAACTGAAATACAATAATTTGCAACTAAAATTGGTTAAGGCAAGACTCGGTGATCATCCATTGACAATGCTGCTCCTAAAACCTGGGAAATAATCTTGTGATGAGACTCTGTCTTTGAAGAAAGGCAGGAAACATTGTAGGGTGGTGTTTATTGGTAAGACTTGTAACCAGGTGACTGAAATGAAAATTACTTATGGCGAATGGCAAAGGGTAAAGTTTTTCTACAAGTCGATAGTCGACCACCGAATTACCTCCTCCGCCCTGGGTCTTGGTAAATTTGTGCTTAAAAAATAATAATTTGTTTGTTAAACAATATCTGATTATTGGCTGATTCAACCGGGAAAGAACTCTGCTTCATTATGCTTTAATTATTTTTCATTATGTTTGTTTTTATTTATTTGTTCTTTTTTCATCCGGACTTGTGAGCAAGGTGTTTTTTTTTCTATTATTTTGGTATGTAGCCTATACCAACTAAGGCAGTTCTCGAAGTGTGGTTTTATAAAGGAGTCCAAGTGGGCCGCCAGCTAAAACGGGTTTATAAACAAATATTTTTGAACATCTTATTGACATCAGTACTTGAGACTACGTCAGCTTTTTGCAATCAAAGAATGTAATGTACATTTGTAAATATTATTAACCCTCACTTTGAGTTGTATCCTGTCATTTGGAGGATTTAAATTTACCAATACCAATACCAATCTCTTACAATGGAACCGGGAAAAGTATTAGTCAGATTTTGTGCTCGCATACTATAGGCTTTGTGGTTCTAAACCCGTATTATCGTGATAAAAAGTATGGATGCTACAATATTATTGAAACCAATGAAGCAATGTGGTGGAATGATTCACGTTTTCCATAGTAGCATACTCTGATTAATGTATTAAATTAAGTAATATTTGGTATGGTCAGATATCGCCGCATACTTTTATTGAAACTTGTTTCCTACTTGAAAGACATGTTAACCCCTGAAACCAGTACGGTAAAATAGATCGAAATCTACAACAGTTGCTTCTCTTCGTCCAGACACCCTGCTAATCCGCTCCTCCTACCACATCCCTCCGCATGCTGAAACTTTCTTGCCCGCTCCATCCTCTCGCGATAGAAGGCGAGGAGCCCTGGATCCAAGATGGCTGAAGGTATGGGGCTGATTTCCTTGTATATTCCCTCTATGCTATCTATTAACTGCATGTTTTACAGAGTATTTTGATGAGTGCGAAATATAGTTGACTGAAATAATGTTGTGCTGCGTTTCAAACAAGTAACTCTAGCTTTGCATTAGCATTGTTTACACCTAGCAGCTTCAAAGCATAGATCCTTGACACAAAAATAATCAGTCAGGTGGCGGGTTGGGTGTTGTTGCTTGTGAGTGGCACGGGATTCGCCTGTGCATTCGTCTATTGTTAAAGAAGTTGGAATGATTACCGATATTTGAGTTACTATAATAAACGTGACTTCGCCTGAAGTTAAAATTGTCGCGTTCTTTTCAATATGCAGCTTGTTAAGTAGTAACAGGTTTTATTTCGCATCTGAATCACTCCATCGTCTACAGCAAGCTTACCCACTCCCTTTTACACACAACGGCTAACTAAGCGAGTAACTTAGTATTTTAAGTGAAGCTAGCATAACAGTCTGAACTTTGGTAAAATTACTGAACGTTATTTTTCCTTTTCTTCTTACTAGTTTTGGTTAATATTTAGCAGTATAAAATAATGCTTAATTTTCCGTTGTCAGTCTTTGGAGGTTTGCTATTCCGGCGAGAACTCAATTCTGTCAGGCTTCTGAACTGTCATTAAATGCTCGAAATGATACATTGTTTTGAGAAAATGACCGCCCCAAAAAAAATTCACTTTGGAAAAATGTCCGAAAACGTGGACAAAATACTAGGTCACGTAAACGTATATATCTCCAAACCACCGAGATAAGACTGACGTGAAGGAAACGAAAATTGAACTAGTTGTTAGGTCAGTTTTTGTGGGCGCGTTGGCCTAAATTCACGTGAATATGAAATAAAATATATTTAAGGAAATGCATTGTTACAAATGACGGTACATTATGCTGATAACATTAAGATATTGTTCTACGTGAATACACAACAAATTGACAATTTTTAAGTATAAAGCGAATTATTGGTTTGAGATCAACTTGCTCTGTTTCTTTAATTTCTGTATAGTTAAATGGGCTGCAGTCATTAGTGGAGTATTTAAATCACAATGTGCAAAAGGTTGAGTCGGCACTTTCTTGGAATTAAGTATCTATCCTTTCTAACCCATCTACACCCTTTTTTGCTTTAAATTTTTTCAAAATGAACTGTTCTTGACTGCTATACCCATTACTCCTATACCTTGCCAATTTCATCAACATGTGTCACCTTTAGGTCTATTTGTCCAAACTATTGATTAACACCAAATAGCACATTGTGTTAGAGATATTTCAATACTTTTAGATTGTGAAAGAAAGTCAATAAAGATTTTTGGAATGTTGTCAATTGCTGAATTTGTATCCTGCATGTTGATATTGATCACAACACAGTTCTATTAATAGGCTTAATAGGCTTTTTAATGCTGTTGATGGCAGTAGGCTTGTCACATGCCCATCACCATGACTACATGTAACTTATTTTCTACAGCTTTTATATTTCCTTTAAACAGGTGCTATTAATTATATTGCTTTTTCCTGATCATTTGGATGTGGATATATGTGCCTACTATGTTAGGAACACATATCTATTAAAGTATTCAGATAAACCAGAGTCTGTTGTCCATTTCAGGAAGAAGGGTTTCCTTTAGGTTAATACCACAGTGAACATTCCATTCATTGTTAAACCTATATGAAATGTGGCACACAGAAGCAGTTCAGAACGATATTAATTGATCTCTGTTGGCTGCTGCCTGATGTGCGGTATTGTTGCCGAATGCCTTTTTAATAGTCTGCTGTTTGGGTCTGTGTACATTGTGTAGTTTCTGTATTTGAATACCTTTGGTCAAAGAAGAGGTGTCCTTCCAGAACTAAGGAGGTTACCATTGAATATTTATTGTGTTTGAAATATGTCCCAGAAAAAGTGTTTCCCTTTTCCTAACTAATGAACGGTCAGTTTCACATCTTCAAATAGCCTCCAATTCACTAGTTCTTGTGCTGTTTCTTTGATACGGTCTCTTCAAGATGAAAAATGAGCATCACTTTATCTTCACCCCCAATAATTCGTAAAGGTGATGAAAGGGGGATTTTGGAATATCTTGCCATCTCAGCATTTGCATTTCCTGCCGAGGTAGTGGTGTGGAAGAGAGCGGGGGGAAATGTGATTTCCCCAGTTCTGCAGCCCGGAGTAGAGGAGGAACAGCAGGTCTGGGCCTCACTGAGTAGACGGGGAAAATATGGTTTCAGTGGTTTGGAGAAATTGAAACTATGGACAAGCTCAAGAAAGTGAAACCTACAGCCATGCACACAGTTCCTTACTGGCTTTCCTCATAGTTTGTTTTTGAAACTTTTTGTCTCCATATTTACTATGAAATCTTTCTCGAGACCATACAAATATGGTTGCTAGCTGTTAAGTTTAACAGGAAATCCTGAAGCATTTGACAGTCGCAAAACAAAGTCTTCTAGGTCCGTCAAAGATCTGTTGGACCAGTGAAATCCGTTATCATGGACTTTCTACTGTTTTATGGAAAAAGTACAATTGATACCAAATTACAAAGTACATGTACTCATTGGACCAAGACCTAACTAAACTTTGAAGGAAAAGTTATATCAACAGATGGCTATATGACATGACAATCAAATTGAGCATGTGTGGAATTCCCTCTTGATGGTATTGCCAGAATCCAGACACCAGAGAAGTCGATTAAAAAAATAAAATAAATAAAAATAAATTCTATGCATAGATTTTATGTAGCACCTATGGGGAAGTAACTGTACCAGACCTCCCCAACTTTTGATTATGCCATTGAATTAATGCAGAGACTGAGTTGTTAACAAATTGCTGTAAGTAAGGGAAATAACTGTTGATTAAATATTTGCATGTCATTATGCTTCGTGTAGCACTCTGCAGAATCCAACATAGTATTTCAGAAGGTAGGGCACGCAATGCTTGTCTACATGGAAGAGTCACCCGTTCTCATCCATACATAAGAGCCCTCAGGAATAAGACGGATAGGAACAAAGAATTGCTGGAACTAATTCTGTATTGTGCATGTCAAACTTTTAAAGGCTGTGTATTCAAAGCTTTATTTAAATGGACATTTAAATACAAAGTGGTTTCATGACAACAGCAATCCACCTGTTGTTTCTCTGAAAGGTAGAACCTCCCAATCCCTGAGATTATGGTTATCGGTGCGTCCTTTCGCAGAGACAATAATTTTTAAATGGGCAATAGTGGTCCACCCAATTATAAAAGATCAGTTTGAGTTCAAAATGGGTTGTGACCCTCTGGTGAGAGGCCTCTCTGGTGTTTTACTTTCTACCCTGGACCACATGCGTCTCTAGGTTGCTTATGCAAGTTTGGATGGTGTGTCTCTGTAGCAGCTGTGATGTGTACCTTTCTCATGGCAGAGGAGGTGGCCAAGCTGCAGAAGCATCTTACCCTTCTGCGGCAGGAGTATGTGAAGATGCAGCAGAAGCTGGCGGAGACCGAGAAGCGGTGTGCCATGCTGGCCGCCCAGGCCAACCAGGAGAGCGGCAGCGACTCCTTCATCTGCCGTTTGCTGGCCATTGTGGGCGAGCTCTACCAGCAGGACCAGTACAGGTGAGAGTTCCCTGTTGCCCCGGCAACACGATTAATCTTCATGCTGCCTGAATTCCAGGGTCCTGGTGCCCTAGTTTTTCTGACACATTGAAGCTACATGCGTAGGATGGAAGGTTTTGTGTTCACATCTGCCAATTCACATTTATGTGGGTCACAACTTACTACACATAGTTATATATCAGTTTGTAATACATCTGCTTCTGATTCCGGGTCATCTTATTGTTATTCAAGCCACTATCAGATTGTACCGTCTTTTGTGCAATAACAACTCACTGTGTCTCCATGCCAGTGTCAGGAGATGGGGGGATTGTTGTCACTACCTAAGGAAAAAGATATAAAAAAAATCACTATTTTGGGGGTCTCACCCATTTAGACTTCTTACAGTGCAGATATACCTTACAATTTGTTTTTACTGTGTTTGTAGTGATCTGAAAGTGAAGGTGGGAGAGAAAAGATATAATGGTCATAAGTTTGTATTGGCGGCCCGCAGTGATATTTGGAGCCTGGCCAACTTGGCCTCTGTAACAGAACTGGATTTATCTGGTAGGTTTATGTTTTCTTCATGTTGAGTTGTATCAAGTCATCCGGTTAATAAAAGCTCTCTCTTTTTATACCTCTCTTGTGTAAAATTAATAAATCTTAGTAATCAAAAGCTGTCCTTATTCTGATGAGTGTTGAAAATACAACTCAGTAATTGAAGAAACTGTTGTCAAATTGTCATAAAAGCAACTCAATTAATTAATGGGGAGCTTCGATAGGGACTGGACTTTTCACTTCCCACGCCCTCATCTTGCCACCCCTTCTGTGCGGTGCAGACACCAAGCCCGAGGTTGCCATGGCAATGCTCCGCTGGGCGTACACGGACGAGATGGAACTGAAGGAGGACGACGCCTTCCTGATCGACCTCATGAAGCTGGCCAATCGCTTCCAGCTGCGGCACCTACGGGAAAGGTAGCCCCGGGTCCTGGGTCGCGGTCAGGGGGCGCAGGGGGCCTGCGCTGTGAACGGCAGTGCCTGAGGTTGTGCACCTTCCCTGGCCAGGTGCGAGAAAGGGGTGATGTCGTCGGTGAACGTGAGGAACTGCATACGGTTCTACCAGACTGCCGAGGAGCTCGACGCTAGCACCCTGATGAATTACTGTGGAGAAATAATTGCCAGCCACTGGGTAAGAAATCACCTAGCCACTATCAACAATAATTGAATGTCCATTCTTAAAACTTTTTTTTTTCCTTCCCTTCTTAATATACAATAGGAATTGTACATTACACCTTTAATGGTAAAGATTAAAATACTGAGTGTTTAAGCAGTTCTTTTCTAGTGCACCATTTGTTAGTCATTTTTTAAAACGCAGCAGCATCATCTGCATTATCTTTACAGTATTTATTTGTATTAACAGCAGTGATGAAGTAACCCTGAAAATAGCCACCTTTTCCATGCAAATTTGCCATATTTACACTTCATATTTTGTAGGAAAATCCACCAAGACACCATTTGATATTTGATACCTTTCGGTAGCCATTTTTCCTCATTTGAAATCGAAAAAATTGCACTAAAGTTGTAATGTAGAATTTGATGTTAAAACTGATATTACAGGTACTCTGTTACAAACGTTGTCTTTGGAAAAACAGCTGGCATCTTGCAATTCTAAACTTCAGATAACGTAACCACCGTAGACGAGGTGTTGCTTGGGAGATCAATGCCAGAAAAAATTATGTTTTCATCCAGTAACAGTAAGACCGTGCTGCATTCAGGCCAAGTCTCTTCTTTTGGATTGACTGTGATATCTTTCTAATGTTTATTTAGAGGATTAAGTAATCCCCTTTCCAGCCACCAACTGTCTTATAGAACCATTTGTAGTATTGCCAAAACTTAGTTTTATCCACAATTTCCTGACGAAGCAGTATCTTTGTTGGATGAACAAATCGGTATTTTACAAGGGCTTTACCTGCTAAATATAGTTCATAATTAATAATTCCCCTGTTTATCAAACTCAGTAGACCTATATACCTGTTATGCTAAATACTTTATAAGACTTCTGATTTATTTCACAGCGGTTCAGAAACTACTTTCATTAACAAAAGTTAGTTTTTTTTAAAACATTTATTAGAATTGCGGGACCTCCAGCCATTTCTAGGGCCGTTGTATCTAATGACAAACATAATTTTTCATTTAAAAAATGGGAATGGATTGGACCGTAGCGGTCTGAGCTATATTCATTTTTTTTCTCCATTTTATTTTATTTAAAAATGGAAAACCACGCATTCCGAATCAATGAAAATTGTGCAGATTCCAAATGGAACCACTTTTCTGTCCCTTCCTGTGAAAAGGATTTTATATTTTATGACCTCATCTCCATTTTATTTTCACTGCTGTTCATAAATCTGGGACCCACAGCTGAGCAAATATAATGACTTGCCTCATGATGAATCGCCTCATCGGTTTTTTAATAATGAAAGAAGTTATGCTGGATTTGTCATTCCTTCGCATTAACCGTTACCATTAGTAGCATACATTTTTGACTGCATTCAAATGCTTTGACTCTTTGACAAGTTGGTAGTTAAATTTATGGTTTCTCTGTTAAAGGTAAACGCATCCATCTGGACATAGCTTGTTCATCCATAGTTTAAAATTTCAGCACTCATTATTGATTGTTCAATATGTGATGGAGCTGAAGGATGCCAATGACATTTAGCCACGTGTTGGTTTGCATGGGGACTAGTGTGGTTAGCCATGCTGTTTAGGCCTGCTAAGGGTTTCTTTTTTGATATGTACACGGCTTTCAGGACGATCTGAGGAAAGAGGACTTCAGCACCATGAGTGCACAGTTGCTTTACAAGATGATCAAGTCAAAGACGGAGTTCCCTCTGCACAAAGCCATCAAAGTGGAGCGTGAGGACGTGGTCTTCCTGTATCTCATAGAGATGGATTCACAGGTACTGTGCCTTAGCTTGACGAAAGCAGTCAGTCAAAATACAGTTCCATATGTAATGGAGTGCAATAAAAACATAGCTGTATTCAGAACGGTTTTATTGCATTTCATAAGCTCTTGAACTCTTAGTCATGGTCCCTCCTTTTCTGATATCTGCTATGACTAACCGTTTGAGCTGGACTGGTTACAGTGGTTTTCTAGTCCATGTACACATATTCACTTGAAAAAATTAGTCATTTATTTGTGCTAAATACTGCTGGGAAGTGTCATTGAGTAATCAGACAGACGCCCTTCAAGATCACAGAAAATTCTAACAAATTGAAGGACACTTTGTCAAAGGAAGAGGAAGCTTTATAAGGAAACTTAAGTTATGCAGCAAAATCTGATTTTTATGCCAATGAACATGTGGAATTATAGATTTTTAAAGTAATTTTTTATTTTTTTAACTTTTAAAGTAAATTCATGTTTAAATTCTTGCTTTCCATATTGTGTCCATGGCTGTGGTGTATTTTTGGCCTGAGGAGGTAATGTTCTCAGTTATGAACTGCTTGAGTTGTGTAATGAGAGATGAAACGGGAAGCAGGCCTGTGTTTTGCAGCCAGATGATTCCTTGGCAGTTAAAGCACAATTATGAGGCTGCGGGTGTAACAATTGCCATAAATTCAAATTGGCAGCTGTTGATCAGTCGTCAGCTAAATGAGGTGGCCTTTCAGATGCCATTAAAAAGGTGCAAAATCCATTTTCACACAAGCTGTAAAGGCATTATGACTCGAAAGTCATTGCAGCTGTTAAGAACAGCGCAGTCTCTTGTCCCCAATCCCTTAATGATCTCTAACAAAGAGGCCTGTTTCATGTCTGGGCCCGCGGGTGTGTCCTCCTCCTTCCTCCCGCACTCAGCTGCCCGGGAAGCTAAACGAGCTGGACAACAACGGGGACCTGGCCCTGGACCTGGCCCTCTCGCGGAAGCTGGAGAGCATCGCCACCACTTTGGTCAACAACAAGGCCGACGTGGACATGGTGGACCAAAGCGGTTGGAGCCTCCTGCACAAAGCCATCCAAAGAGGTGGGCCACAGATCACGATGATTTCTGGCGACTCCGACGTTGTTGTGTATTGCGCCTCAACGGGAATCCTTGAGTAGGAGCACTGTTCGGATTGTTTCTGACAAATGTGCTCAGTGAATAAAATTCACGTTAAATCGAATGAAAGTTAAGTAGATGAGGTATTCTTCATTTGTGTACATCCCTCGATCGTATTCAATCTAAGCAGAACGGGAACTTCGTTCGCAGGAGATGTGTATTTGCCCAGTGTAGCGTTTCAGCTTCAGAAACCAAAAGGTTTTCTCCTCTCCCTTACTAACTGCAGGCGATGAGTTTGCCTCCACGTTCCTGATCCGGCATTCTGCCCAGGTGAGCGCAGCCACAAAGGGCGCGGTCGAGACGCCCCTACACCTGGTTTGCTCCTTCAGTCCAAAGAAACACACTGGGGAGGTGATGGCTGGGATGACCCGCATCGCAGAGGCCCTGCTCAAGACTGGGGCCAACCCCAACATGCAGAACGGCAAAGGCAGGCAAGTAGTGGACACTGAAACTACAGGCTTTCCTTTTTATTAAATGTATATTTACAGCTTACGCAGTCATCGTAGGTGTGCTATTTAATATTTAAAGGTGGCCAACTCCGCTACTTTGTTTCTTTAAAGTAATTATTTGGAAGGGAAATTCAATTATTTGGAAAGCAACCCAAGGAGATCCAGGATTGGCCACTGTAATTTTCCCATTGAGGTTTTTTCTTATTCTTGTTCAGAATTGCGTTTCAAACCAACAATAGCTAATAACTGGCAATCGCTTAAGTCTACCATTCAAAATCAACAAGGTGTTGCTCTGGGCGGATATTCTTTAGGTGAATGAATATGGAGTTTTGGAAGCCTATTAAATAAAAAATTTGAGTTAAAGACAAACGGTTCGTTGTAACGAATGCGGGAAGTTTGCTACCCTCATGAAAAAATTCTGCGACATCGGTGGTTTTCGGCTCGAGCGTACCCACGCCAGTCTGTTTCGGATCACGTGCAGTTAGCGTTGCGTTCCGTAACATTGTATTTGGTTTTACAAATTTTCTCTTTGAAAGTGTTTAAGTGTTTTATATGCATAGCAAGATCAAATATATGACCAACTGATGCTAAATAAGAACCGTACGTACGTGAACTCGTTCGTTGAACTCGGCGTTGAAGATGGTTGGTAACAAACAAAGTCAGGTCTGGAAATTTCTGCTTGAGGTGTCATGTCGGCGCTCAAAGTTTCGGGTTTTGGAGCATTTTGGATTTTCGTATATGGGATGCTCAATCTGTACTGAAATGGGTTTTCTTGCAGAACTCCTTTGCATGAAGCTGTGGTCTCTGGAAATGAACCTGTCTTCAACCAGCTGCTGCAGTGCAAACAGTGAGTGCTGCTGTGAGCAATCGTGCTGACCTAAAACCATTCTTGGGAAAACTGGTGTGCAAAGACTGAATGTCTTATTTAAACCTTTTCATATCCAAGAGGTCTGTTATCTCTTTTTTAATGGTTTTTCAATGAAGAATTTCTTTATGGATCTCGTTAATGCGTGTGTGTGCGTGTGTGTGTTTTGCCTTATTTAGATATTTCGATTGTTTTTCTTTCTTGTCAGTTAGTGCAACTTTAAATGTGGCCTGACAAAATGGCATAAAATAAATATTTGTAACCTAAAGTCAAAGGTTATGTCACTCACACATAATATTTTGATGTACAGATTGGATCTGGAGTTGAAGGACCATGAGGGAAGCACTGCTCTTTGGTTAGCCCTACAGTACATCACCGTGTCTTCCGACCAATCGGTGAACCCCTTTGAGGATGACGCCCCCGTTGTTAACGGCACCTCCTTTGACGAGAACAGCTTTGCGGCCCGGCTGATGCAGCGCGGCAGCAACCCAGATGCATATGACGTCGCTACTGGTGCAGTTCCCCTTTTGTACCTTTCATGTGTTTGTGCCTTCCAGCAGCACAGCTTGCTGTTTGAAATGTGCTGTTTGAACCATTTTAATATTGACTGTTGTGAAGTACGGCTTTGTTGGTGGTTGCAGGTTTAATGTAACAAAATGTAAAGGAATCAAAACCTATACTTCCTGTTAGGGTCATGATGTGGTGACTTTGTTTATGGAGAGCCCCATTAATTCTGCTTCCACTCTTTAGTTTACTTGAAGGCATTATTGGAGTCTGGATGCTCATTAAATCATAATATTGACGCCTGTATTACTGTAATCTCCCTGTTTGATAAATTACGAACTTGCAAATGAACCCCCCCCACCCATTTTTATATTCTACCCAGGAAACTGTCTCCTTCAGAGAGCAGCGGGAGCAGGAAATGAGGCCGCCGCCCTCTTCCTGGCCACTCATGGAGCAAAGGTCAACCACACCAACAAATGGGTACGTGTCCCCCACCTCGGCTTTCGGGTGCCCTGCATGTGCACGAGCGCAGCTAAAACCACGAGGTCGCTATGCGTTCCGTCTCCTGCAGGGCGAGACCCCGCTCCACACGGCCTGTCGCCACGGCCTGGCCAACCTGACTGCCGAGCTGCTCCAGCAGGGGGCCAACCCCAACCTGCAGACCTCCAGCGCGTCGCCCGATCAGGAGCGGGCACAGCCCGTGTCCCTGCAGAGTCCCCTTCACATGGCCATTGTGTACAACCACCCTGACGTGGTGTCGGTGATCCTGGAGCAGAAAGGTAGCACTTTGGCTAAATGCACTTTATCAACCTGTTGAAAAGTGTCCCAGTGTCACACATGGCACGTCTGTGTTTGTCTTTTTAACTTAGGTTTGTTTTTTTTTCAGCCAATGCACTACATGCCACTAATAACCTGCAGATCATCCCAGACTTCTGCCTGAAAGATTCCATGGACCAGACTGTCTTAGGCCTTGCTCTGTGGACAGGTCCGTCTTGGGAAATTGTGATACATGACCTACTGCCCAGTGATACTCTAAACCATCATTGATCTTAGTAACAGGACTGTTAGAATACACATCTGTAGATTATGCTTTGTTTCATTCAATTATTTTGACATGGAAGGCTATAACAAATGGATCCTTACAATATCATTGGATAACCGTGGGTGTGGAGTTCTTGGAGTAAAGTCAGTTTTGTACTTGCTGAAAGACCGATAATTATCTTTATGATTGTGTATACACTTTTTCAATGTTATTTTAATGTATTTTTAAGGGATGCACACAATAGCAGCTCAGCTTTTAGGCTCGGGAGCCGCCATCAATGACACCATGTCCAATGGACAGACACTGCTCCACATGGCCATTCAAAGGCAGGACAGCAAGAGTGCCCTCTTCCTGCTGGAACACCAGGCAGACATAAATGTCAGGTATGCTGGAGAGTCGGGATAATATAATGGGTAGAGATGGACATATTGCTTGTACATAAAGTATACAATATTATTTTACTGTAAAATAATCGGTTTAGTGCCTGTGGACACTTTCTCAGTATCAAAAACGATAGCTTTGCTCAAAGCTTTAATATCTGATGGAGTCTGGTTCTTGGAGCTTATGGGTATGATTGGTGCTTTTATTGTTAGAACCCAGGAAGGTGAGACGGCACTGCAGCTAGCGATCAGAAACCAGCTCCCCCTAGTGGTGGATGCAATCTGCACACGTGGTGCTGACATGTCAGTGATTGACGAGAAGGGAAACCCTCCTCTTTGGCTGGCCTTGGAAAACGGTCTAGAAGACATTGCTTCCACTCTGGTGAGCGAAAGTCTCTGTCTGCATACCATGGCAATCGGGTTCAGTCATCTTGGAGGAGTACAAAACAGCCCATTGTTAATCAATCTACAATGTTTTTCCTCACTTTTGTTTCAGCTTCTATTTAGTCATAGTTGTTACCTGGCTTGTTATACAGAGACAGAAACTTGACAAAGGCCGGTGTATAGAAAAACATAGACCTAGCCAAAAGACTGCGTGGCGCCCATCGAAATTCTCTGTTGCATTTCACCTGTATACTGTCCAGTAGTTAGCATGTCGACGTGGATTTGTTTTGTAATCCTCAGTCTGGCCTGAGTAGAAGCAGGTTTAAGATATGAGATGCAAAGGGCACAGTACCTGAGGGTAGACCCACAGGGGAGCTGTCTGCTTACAGCTGGAATAAGGTTAACCCAGTTGCTTTATGTGTTCCCTGCTGGCGGGCAGGTGAGGCATGGGTGTGACGCCACCTGCTGGAGTCCTGGGCCGGGAGGCTGCCAGCAGACGCTGCTTCACCGGGCCGTGGACGAGAACAACGAGAGAATGGCCTGCTTCCTCATCCGCAGGTCGCCCACGCCTTTCAGGCACACTGCTGTCGCACCATGGCTTCCGACGGTGTTGAGATCCCAGCTCCAGAGTTTGGCTGGCTGTCGTCATTTGTTCCTAGAAATGTCTTGTTTAACCCAGTGAAGTGGATCAAATTTGGACCAGGCCTTATCACGCAGAGAGAACATTTGCACTGGGATGTGTTTTAAATGTGCATTGAAACACAATGGACTGGGACTGTTAGCTTGGTCCAGACCTGAATTACGTGTTTCGATTATCTGTCCTGGGTAACAAACTAGATAAGCCAGGTGAGCAAGTTCTGTTTACTTTGTCTTGCCAACTGGAGGAATAATCTGAGAGCTAAAGCCTTTTAAGCAACAACACCCAGCGCACTTATGCAATGAGGCTAATTGTTACTGGCAGAGCTTCTACTTGACACCACAGTGCTTATTAGGGGTTTTTAGAGTGTTTTTGTCTGTCTCCAGTGGGTGTGATGTGAACAGCCCGCGGCGGCCGGGGCCTAACGGGGAGGGGGATGAGGAGGCCAGGGATGGACAAACGCCCCTGCACCTGGCTGGGAGCTGGGGTCTGGAGGAAGTGGTGCAGTGCCTTCTGGAGTTTGGGGCCAATGTTAACGCACAGGTTAGCCCACTGTGCTATGCATTAGAAGCGCGTTGGACCACCAGAATTTAACAGCACACGGGTAGGGTTGTGAAATTTCGGCTTCATACTGTGGGCGACGATACACGGATGAAATCCTTGGCACACCCTTAATATACTGTACTGTATCATTTAAACTAACCAAGTCAAAGGTTGCATTAACTAAATATATTGCATTACGTTAAAAATGACTTCAGAAACATTAAATTACATAAACCCGTAATAAATATATTCCAGATTTTTAAAAGATTTAATGCTTTCAATTACTCAACAAATATGAGATCTTAATAGTCTCATGACTTGACGTTAATCTTACTGTTTAATGGGTGAGAATTGTTCCCCTTGCTAGATTATTCGGCACTTCACACTATGCAGTAGATATGAAAGTTTAGTGTGATCTGATTTAAATAACAAAAAATATTCTCACTTGCCGGTTTCTAAATTGGCTTTAGCCCCTACGGGAGTTTGATATCGTATAAACACTCTTACTTGAGAAGTTGGTATCTGATATTTATGACTGGAGTGCACTTGGCCGCTTTTTCTGGTTAAGAGCGTCTCCCCCTTCTGACAAGCCTGTATGGTTCCCATTTTGAAATGAGTCGGCACAGTTATAATCGATTGGTTTTGTTTTTAAGCTAAGAGGATAATCATTGATTTGGTCCATCTAGGAAGCCCTTGGAAGTCAGCCAATGTTTTTCGTAGGCTATTTAGATGCTCTTCTCATTGGCTTCTGCGTTAATTTAGGAAGTAATGATTTAAAACTGGTCGATTTAAATAGTCATTGGCCTTCTTTCAGTGGTGGCTCATTCTAAGTCATTATGAATTGGTCCCATCCGTTCAGCAGTATGAAAGAACGACAGATCGGTGGACGCCTGCATACCTTTTTCCCAGCAAAAGTTAGTTGTGCCATTCAACAGCAGTACCTTCGAGGAAATGGAAGTAAGATGACGCAGGTGGCTTTTTTTTTTTGTTTGCTTGGCTGCAGGATGCCGAGGGAAGGGCTCCTGTCCACGTGGCGATCAGCAACCAGCACGGCGTCATCATTCTGCTGCTCATCTCGCACCCAGACATCCGGCTGAACGTGCGAGACCGGCAGGGCATGACGCCCTTTGCCTGTGCCATGACCCACAAGAACAACAAGGCAGCGGAGGCCATCCTGAAGAGAGAGCCAGGAGCAGCAGAGCAGGTTAGGGCTTTTGGGGGGAGGGGCTTATTGCTATGGGCGGTAAGTTGTTCCTCAAACTGATTTTCTCTGGTGAAATCGAACGTGGGCTAGCTTTCCAGTTATGTATGTTTTCACGGTAAGACTTCCTTACCCTGCCGATTTGGAGTATGGGGGCGTATTGGTGGGGGACTGGCCGTTGGGAGAGCCGGGACATTTCCCGGTGGTCCGAGGGTCGTTGCGCACGAAATTAGCGGCCTGGTGGTTTGTGTGAACAGGGTGGCCTAGGATGGAGTCAAATTCCCGGCCTGAATTATTGTTTCAGTCCACCCCTGGGGCATAATATATGTTAATGTTTAACTTTTTTAACCAGCTGGTTTTAGTTGTTGAGCACACCACCAGAAACTAGGCCCGTAATGTCGGTTAACTTTCCAGCTAAACAAATAGCTGCTAAAGTTAAGCAATAACTTACCTGGAGAACTTAGAGCTGCCGTTACTGTCTTTATCGTTAGTAAACAATAAGTTTAGTATAGGTTGTGTACTCGTACTGTGTTGTTTGAAAGACAAATTTGCATCTGTTGTTCCAATTGATTCGATTAAGTTTTGTGTAAGGAAACGAGTGTCCTATACACCATTCGGATTAGAGTTGAGGTTAACTATTAAATAAGTCTATATATTGATACTTTCTCCCTTCTATTCTTTCCAGTTTTTATAGATTTTTTTTTTTTTACATTCACAATTATTTTTTATTTTTTATTTATTTAATAAAATAAACACTGTTAATATAAATTTATGATTTATTAAAATTTATGACAAGTTAGCCTTTTCCGTTTTTGGGTAGGACTACAGATCTGGGCATGTTTAAGGAAAAAAAGGGAATGTAATTCAAACGAGGGTCTGAAGCCAGTGTGTGTAATCTCTTTGTCCAAATCCAATCCATACCACTACTTGTATACAAACAATCCACTGTTAGAATCAAACCAAAGACTGCTTTCACCACCGGCCTCCACACTGTTTTCCTGGGGTATTTCACCCTGAGCTTGACGCCTCCTGCAATTAAGGCTGATTGTTAGCAGGCTTCGATTAGCACCCTTATTTACCAAGGGGAGATCAGTTGAGTCAGAAGTCTCTGATGTCCCGGCCTTCCACAGCCAAGCCGCTGGCCACGCCCTGCCTGCCATCACAATACATACCAGTTCAATGAGATAATTTAGTCAATTCCTATTTGCTTACTTCTGTTCTTTGTGTACTTCTGTTCTTCTCTTCTAGGTGGACAACAAAGGACGGAACTTTCTCCACATAGCGGTGCAAAATTCAGACATTGAGAGTGTCCTTTTCCTTATTAGCGTCCAGGCCAATGTGAACTCGCGGGTTCAGGACGCTGCCAAACTCACGCCCCTCCACCTCGCCGTGCAGGCTGGCTCGGAGATCATAGTTCGCAACCTGGTAAAGGCACCTGCTTCCTTTTGGCAGAGCACCGATAAGCTGCTGGTACACCTCAGATCACAGTCTGTATGCCTTGGGCAGTAATCAGTGGTGCTATTTCCTCCTACTGTTTTACACACAGAAAGCAAACATTTTAACCAAGATGAACAACTACATATGAATGTTTAGTTTCAGAAAACTCAAAAGTGTTAAGTTGTGATAATTGCAACCCCATAAACCCCCATCACTGAGATGTAGAGTGGGAATGACAGAGTCATGCCTGACTTTCCGCAGCTGTTGGCTGGAGCCAAAGTGAATGAACTGACCAAACACAGACAGACGGCCCTGCACCTAGCCGCCCAGCAAGACCTGTCTACCATCTGCTCTGTGCTGCTGGAGAATGGAGTGGACTTCACCGCCGTGGATGAGAACGGCAGTAATGGTGAGAATCTGTGTGGGGCTAGGAGACCACCTCATCCTTCCGCTGACGCTTTTTTCAGCTTGTATGCGTTTAAAGGTCAAGAGGTGGAAGTTTGACAGTGCATTATAGAATGTTGAGAGGTTCCGTGTCTTTAGGGGGGCTATGATGAAGATTCCTTGTTGAATGTGCTCCAAAAAAGCAGGTCCAAAAAATGAGCAAACGTCATTGTGACGGTCGCTGCCCTGTCCTCTCCTCTAGCGCTCCACCTTGCCGTGATGAACGGGCGCCTGAGCAACGTCAGGGCCCTCCTCACCGAGTCCAACATCGACGCTGAAGCATTCAATCTCAGGTGTGTCTCTCTCAAGACATGCCAAGTCAAGATTCCTTTTGCCTTTGTAGTAATCCATGCTGAACTCACTAAAGGCTTTCTCCGGGTTGTCACTCAAACTGTTGTTTATGGACTTTTATGACCCCCAGGCAGACCTTTAACCTGTTTAACCACACTCATGAATATAAAAGAAATTCTAAAATAACTCTGGTTATGCCTTGACGGTATTCCATTAAATTGAGCATTGAGATTTAAAAAACATTTTAGTGGTTTTTTCTCTTTCCACAGCGTGCCTGAACACTGTTTAGTTTAGACATAATTTTTTTGGAGAAAATGGGCTCAGTTTGTTTTGTGAACAATGAACAGTGGTCTTTTCTTTTTCTTTTTTTTTTTTAAATGGATTTTCTTTACAGAGGTCAGTCACCGATGCATGTGTTGGGACAGTATGGGAAAGAGAACGCAGCAGCTATCTTTGAGCTGTTCTTGGAGTGTATGCCTGAGTATCCTTTGGACAAACCGGACAATGACGGAAACACGGGTAAGTGGTCCGGAATGCCCCTCCGCCTCTCTCAGGGAGGTAGCCTGCCGTGGACGGTACTCCTTACTGGGTCATTTGCATCGTTTGGGTGTTATCAATGCCTGTTTACTTTGTTCTCTCTCTGTTGCAGTGCTGCTACTAGCTTACATGAAGGGAAATGCAAACCTGTGCCGTGCCATTGTAAGGGCCGGGGCGCGGCTAGGCGTTAACAACAACCAGGGGATCAACATTTTCAACTACCAGGTTGCCACCAAGCAGTTGCTCTTCCGGCTTCTAGGTAAAAGGGAAAACATGAGAGAACCGAGTGGCAATGTGACCATTTTTAAACGTATTTTTTTTTTAAAACAATTCATAACCTTGTGTGAAGTTATATACCTGATGTCATAGGTATAGCTAGCGTATAGCATGTAGCGTAGGTCGTTAAAATTAATTTTGCGTGTCGGGTCATTCGGGGTAAAAAAAAAAGGATCTAATGATGCCTTTCTTATTTTGGAAGATATGTTGACCAAGGAACCGCCATGGTGTGATGGATCGAACTGTTATGAATGTGTGGCCAAGTTTGGTGTCACCACACGGAAGCATCACTGGTAAGTGCACACAATCGAGGGCAACTCGGAATGCATAAAAACTGAAATAAACTTGCACTGATGTAAAGCGATTTTTGAGGTCACAAAGTTATGCGGGGAAAAGACCCGTCTTCTTTTTAGAATTCCATTTCACCCTCGCCTCCCATCTCCCCCCTAGCCGCCACTGTGGGCGTCTGCTTTGTCATAAGTGTTCTCTGAAGGAGATCCCCATCATCAAGTTTGACCTGAACAAGCCTGTGCGAGTGTGCGACATCTGCTTCGATGTCCTAACCCTGGGAGGAGTGTCCTAATGGCCACCCATAACCACCACCACCACCTTCGTTCCGACGCTACTGTGCCAGGCAGATCCTGGCTCTCCGGCGAGGCGGGGGGGGGAGCCCGCCAGGCTCCCTTTGGAAAAGTCTGGAAAAATTTGGACCACTATTCTGTTCTATTCCTGTCTTTCAACTGTGTACGTTAGTGGACTTTTAAGTAGAATTCAATAGTATGGTCTGGTGAACAAAGTATTTGTGTGAAGAGAAAATAAAAGTCCAATGACTCCTTGACAGGGCTGGCTGGGTAGGTGGTATTTGGGGCATGCGAGGTTACATTATTTCGTCGTCGACATTGATCAAGAGTTATTATATAATAATCATGAGAGTCAGTAGAAATGCCGGAGTACCAAATGGTTGGAATAAAATGCCTGTCAGGAAGTTATACCCACTAGAGAAGGGTATTGTAAATTGATTATAGCTATTCCAAAAACAGAAATTAAAAAAGAAAAATTGAGTTCCACGTTCAGATTTCTAACACTTTCTTGAGCTGTCTGATTCAGCGACTCAGTAATTGCAATATTCATTAAGACACTAACATGGTAAAGGTACAGTAGTGAATAGGCTCTGTTACCAGTACATTTTGCTGCGCTTCTCTTGCTTTTTAAAATGTAACTTTGAAGAAGTGTAAGTTACTTTATTTACAGGATAAAGTTGCCGTAGTCATCAATTGATCATGCCGAAGGAACTTAATTTACTGCATGCATGTTCTGTCCCTGTATTTTATCACATAATATGTAGCCCGTTAGCTGTGCCCGGTCTGTAGCTGTAACTCCACTTCTACACTAGACTCCTGCGCCGCCTTTCACCGTAGCTGCTACTTTCCTGTGTCGGGGGAAAAATTCCAAAAAGTACACTTCTGGGTGAACGGGGCAGTGTTCAGTCGAGACCCAATCGCAGTATGTCCAAAACCAATCATTGTCTTTTAATGGAGTAATACTAAAAGCCTTCTATGCACCTGCATGAGCTTTAATTTGTAGCATTTTTAACAATAATTTTCACAGATCGGCAAAGGATATGTTCCATTTATTCCAGGCTTGTGTGGAGATTTACCTTTCTCTGCAGCAAATTCTTGTTTAATTTTGGGTTTAAGTAGAATTGTAACTCATCATGTGACCTTACATTCCCTGTTGCTAGGTTGAACCAGGTGACCTTTAGGAAACTTACTTTGCATTTTAGCAACATATTTGTCATTCTTGGAGGGGAAATTTGACGGGTCAGTGGTCCGCTCTAAATATTGATAAATTGTACAGATAAATGTATAATATTTTTGACCACTATAACTGTTTTGTACTTTATGCAGTTGTGCTTTTTGTCAATGTGACAAACTTAAAACTTCCCTCAGTTAATCTTTTATGCACATTGTTAATCTTTTATGCACATTGTATCGTATCTGTAAGCTCAGATATTTAGCCTGTCGCTAGTATCCTTGAAAAGAAGGGACACAACTTTACATAAAGGTTATCAGAAAAAAAGGTTTGACTCATTTTCTTTTCAATGTGTTTGTTCCAGAAAATAATGAAAAACTCGCATCCTGAAGTAACCAAATCAGTATTAAAAAAATAAAACGTAAGGTCTACACATTAATATGAGATTCTAATGCAACATGGTAGATCTAACCAAAAGGGGTCAGATAGTTGGAGCCCAAATTGCAGGTGCGTCAGTCACAGAAGCTAAATTATTTAATGTGTCAAAGGGAGGGGATGGCATATATCAAGTCAAGGAATAATCGTAGAGAAGTGCAATTTGAAAGCTCATCAGCTCAACAGGATAGTTAAAAACCACAAAAATGACCACAGGACTGATCTACTACTCTAGTCTAAAAAAAATAATTACATTGTGATCTTCAGCATCTCCGAATGACAAGGAGTATTGCATAGATGCAGCAGACGACATCACCAACACCATACAATTGAGTAGTGCAGAAACATTGCATTGTTGGACAAATCCTTGATCCTCCAGCGCCATGCCGATTGCAAAGTCGGGATTTGGCATAAGCAGCGTGAGTCCATGGACCCATCCTACCTCGTGTCAACGTTAGTCTAGGGACAGCGGCGTATTGGTGTGGGGTTTTCCCGGGTCACACGTCGTGTCACTTGATACCAACTAAGCAACGTTTTAAGCCATAGCTTATCTGAATCTGGTTGCTGACCGGGTGCATCTTTTATGCACATTGTATGACCAGGTGCATCCCTTTATGGCTACAGTTTGTTACATGGATACTTCCAGCAGGACAATGCATCATGTCACAAAGCATGTATTGTCTCAGACAATTCCAGGAGCATGACAAAAAGTTTATTTGAGTGGCTCACACAGTCCCCAGACCTCAGCCTAATATCTCTTTGCTGCCATGGTAGGGGCTGTTCGGAGCATGAATGTACTACTGTCCAATCTGCAGCAACTGCATGATGCCATTGTGTCAGTATGAGCCAGCATCCCTGTGGAACGTTGGCGACACCATAGAATACAAGAATTCAGACTGTTCTGGAGGCAAAGAAGGGTCCAACTCGGAACTAGATTGGTGTACCTAATAAACTGGTTTTGTGGTACAATCTGTGTATGTCTATGTTCTACCACATCTTGCAGTAGAAGAGGTATGTCTTATGGTTGCGGCTTTTCCCAATATGGTCAAGAACCGCCAGCTGTGTTGGACAACAATGGAGGGATTTTTAGAAATAGAAAAAATTCAAGCAGGGCAATCTTTTTTCCCTGGTAAAGTGGAATGGGAGGGATTCAATGAATCTAGATAGCACGATTGACCAAAATGAACAGGGGTACAAACTTCTTACAATTTATTCATGCGCACATTTAATAGATATTTGGTTTAACAGATGATTAAGCTTTTTTTGTGCATTTGTTAGCCTTGCAGAAATTGAACTGGTATAGAACCCTAAGCACCACTCCAACCCAAAATGGGTTGGTATGTCGAGTGTCTTTTGGATGTCTTAAGGTGAGATGACACAAAGGCGCCCTGCAGTTTTTCCTTGGGCGAGAAGCTTGCCCAGGTTCAAATGCTTTTAATGACGCAAGACTCAGCAAGCAATGGGCAGTCTTCATACTCCTGCAGGTTGGGGCTGTCCAGCTGTTTGGGGTCACTGCTTTGCACGCACACACAGCGAGAGCTACCAGAACCAGGAGAGTAGAGTTTCCGAGGGACACCCACCCAGTTTCTGTGCACCCCACCACTACAAAGAAAAGAAATAGAAAACCATTAGCACTGGCTGTTAACTCATTACATGTTTGCAGAAAATATTTAAAGATATATGTAGCCATATAGCAAATACATGTTATATACTTGATTATAATCTAAATGTGTAAAAGCATCCTGGATACTGTGGCGCACCCTGGTTCTCTAAATGCACTGAACTTTTCCTAGCAATGCAGGGCTTAGCTGCAAGGAAGTGTCACACGTTACTACTGATCATTTCTATTTCACATTTTGGTAACTGGAAAATTGTGAGGGGAAAAACATAACACGTCATAAATAACACATGGCTAATGTTTAGCAAGGCTAAGGATTTATCTGTACCTCTTTGTTGAGCACCATACTCTCCCACCCAAGGCATCACTCCACTCTGAATTGCAGGAGGGGAAACGTTTGCTTTCAGCTTCAGTGAGCCCTTTCAGTTTCAACCCCTCAGCCAGCGCAGCCTTCACCTGCTGTAGGGCCTCTGTAGGCTGCCCAGTCTCACTGTAGTACCATCCAATCAGTCTGCCTTGAAGGAGACACATGTCAGATAACTGCCTTATAGTACTGCTTTTGTAAATGGCACCCTATGTTGTCTTCATTAACTGTCTTTTTTGATAAAGAAAATGTGATAAAAAAATGCATTAAATTAAAGGCTTAAATTACTAGGACACACAAAAATGCTTCACATTACACCTACCTACTAGTTTATAATCCCTCTGGTAGAAGGCCAACCAGTCATGCAGGGCCACTATTTGAGAGGGCAAGAGACCTGACACGTCATCCGTTAATCCCTTTTCTGTAAAATCCCCCGTCACAAATGCTCGAGAGGCGTCTTTACCTGGAGGTCAAATAATTTAAACAGCACATATGACGATCATTAGTTTCGTTAGTTAACTTTTTTTGTAATTGATCCCAGTAACCCAATTTAAAAAGCAATATATAAATTAATGACATGAAACATTTCAGAATATGGTTAAAAGCTGACATGTAAGAACAATATATTGACCCATGGTTACACTAGAAAGCACCTGCAAAAAAATGATAACCACCGCCCGGCCCATAGTGTTTCCGTCCTTTACTAATATCGAACACCTGTCCCAAAATTGAAAGGTATAGACAATCGCTACCCGGCTCCCCGTTGCACAGTGAAAGTTCTCTTTCACTTATGTGCTTAATTTTTTCTTTAAATGATACGAATGCCAATAACGACGACATTACGTTGGCAGAAACATAGTCGAAGTCATCATATGCGACAATGAGAATGGCTACAATCGCTATTGTCAGTCCAAAAAAAAAATTTTGCATAGTGTTTTCAGTTACTACTCTAAAGCGTGTTAATAAAGTAGATAATATCTACTTAAAGTTAATATCACACTTTAAACAAAAACGAAATCTCCATTTCAGAGATTAAAGTCCGAAACCGGTTTCCGGTAAAAGCAAATCTTTGACAGGCGCATGCGTGTAAAACAATTATTCTAAAATGGTCCATTATATAACAGTTTTTAAAGAAATTACTTGTCGGTGATGCAGTTTAGTTCTCAGAACACCGGCTTGCAACATCTGATCTGTTTTACTAATGCAACGCTCACGGTTGCTTTTGATTTCGTTTAATAGGAACCCTTTAGAGAAACTAGAAGGTTGTTTGTAGGAAGATTTCAAATGTGGGTCTCGTAGTCCCGGTTTTTCTTTCCGAAGAAACCTTTGTGATGTTTACATTCAATAAATTTAAAAGACTGTTTTATATATATATATATTTTAAAGGCCCCTGATCATTGTGTTACTGTATTTTTTTGTATATCTGTTTGAATGAAAATGTGTGTATCGAACTTTTTTTTGAGCACAAACTCAATTTACCTTTCACTTCAAAGCGTTCAATTTTGCATAAAGCCATGCACACCATTGCAGTGAAAGTATAGATTTGAATACTTGTAAAACACTTGTACTTCAAATAGAGTGTTTGTAAATAGCAGAAACCAATTTCCAAATAATCTTAACCCATCAAATATGCACACTAGTTGCTAAAATAATCAAAGTATATCATAATTTGCACATGATTGGGTATACGGGTCACCAAATGGATTCACAGGTCTGATCTTGGGAGTGCCAGATGGCTTTTTAATTTTTTAATCCTGCTCAACTCTTACTTAATTAAATCAAAATCTTGTCTGAGTGGACTACACACTGAATATATAAAGAAACTGTAAACAACTGGCCTTCATGGATTAGAGTACTGTATACTGAGTCCTCTTAACCCCCATGATGCGGTACTGAGGCTAGTCCTACTTCTGGCTCTTTGCGCGGCAAAAGACCTGGAGCAGTGCAACGGCAAGGAACCTAAATATGATAATGCCATTACAGCTGACGCTGACCAACGGTAGTTGGTCCCCAAGTTTCCAACCTGACTAAATAGGTCAGTCGCTTGGTTCTCCATACTCCAAACAACAGGTGGCAGTACTACACCTACTGCATTTATTTTAAAGCTGGAATACAACACAACCAAACAAAATAACACAGAAAGTCTGCACGCAATATAGCCCGTCCGCTAAATTGAGTACAATAAAGTTAATTTACTGATTAAGTTCTAATCGTTTGGACTTGGTTTTACCAGGTTCGACATTTAAAAAAATTAAACTTACATTCTGAGCAAGACTTCGTGGTATTTAATTACTGTCCATTTACATAATTTGAATTATGCGTAGATATAGCTATTAATTTATAATACTATGACTGGAATATAGAGTGATACGTCCCCCTTTATAAGGATTATAAGGGTTTTGTTAATTTGGGTGTAGCTCCCGATCAGGAACTGACTGAAAACGGGTCCAAAGTTTTCTGTCAACTCATGACGTACATACGTGCACGGTACGTCAATGCGGTAGTGACAACGGGAAAACACACCGACGGATTGGAGGGGTAGTGGATTTGATAATCCCAAACAAGAGACTGACCCGTTTACCCTCGCTATTCGGGCTGCCAGGAATCAAATCAAAGCCCGAAGCCGCCGAACAATATGGGAAACTCCGAGAGCGGCTGCGGAGGTGGTAGCGGCGATGAGGAAGACGTTGAAACCGAAAGCCCTGGCATTGCTGGAGACAGCCCGGCCTCTGGGGCCACGGCCCGTAGCGGTGGAGGAAATAGTGGAGGGTCTGGATCTAGAGAAGGCGGAAGGGGATCTAATAACCCTTCAGTACCGGCCTGTGGGCTTCCAAGCCCAGGGGCTCTATTGGAGCAAGTCAAACTGAGAGAAGCAGCGGCCCGTATGAGCGACTCATGGGTTGCCATTTCGGAGTCAGTTCTGGCTCGGAACGAAAGCGCGCTGGTGCGGTGGTTAGAAGAACGGCTAAGCAGGGGAGAAGAGTCTGTTACTGTGGAACAGTTCTGCGAGATGCTGGAAAGCAGAGACGCTCCGCGAGACGAGTGCGAAGAGGTTCGTGCTAAATTCTACTGCACCATTAATCAGTTAAAACAACAGAATTTAGTGAAACTCAGATTACTGGACGATTTACGATGGCATGTCATGTCAAAATTATATATCTAATTATTTAAAAACTGGCACGTGTCACTCGTTTAAGGTAATACAATCGAGTTGTCTCCTTCTGTTTTACAGTTACTGATTTAACTTTTTTTTTGGTCCTTATCTTAGTCAGGTTAAGGTGTGCCAGTAGTTACTGATATGTTTGTAATGACAGCACGAGATAAGCAGTAAAGGATACCAAAGTTAAAATAACTGTTTATATGCTCCAAGCATGTTATGCAGTCTGTAACTTAAATGGTCTCCGCATTCAAGAGTTATTTTAAACAACTAGTTAACCATTTTCATCTGAGATATTTTAGTAATACTCATGGTTGGAGAAATTATGGCAATGTGACACTGTTCATAAGATAAAAGGAGATTGGCAGGATCAACTTTAAACAAATTTGTAGTACCATTAAGAAAGCCAATGTCTGATAGGAAGGATTTAGAGAATTGCATGTAAACCTGTCTAATTTCCTGCACTAAAATACCTGTTAAAAAACTGCAAGTTGGGTCTTGCTGCTGGAAGCTGATCTCCATCTTGTTTGCTCATTTGTTCGGTTTTCTCCTGTTTAACTGCAAAGGAAAGAAGTTAACAGTGTATTGCAGCTCCTCTTCTCCCGTTTAAGCTTACGGACTACAGTGTTCCGGTGTTGTGCGAAACACATTTCTTTGGGATGCATAAACTTGGATCTGGGGACTCAAGAACTGGCATCAGTTCCATCACGTCTTTCTAAACTGATTTCCAGGCGTTTGGGCAATTCGATGCAGAGGGCGACGGCATCGTGGATGTGGAGAACATGCTGATGGCGTTGAAGAACTGCAACGGCGCTAACCTGCAGGGAGAGCTCAGTCATGTCATCCGCCAGCTACAGGCCTGCTCCCTCACCCCAGGTGCAACACACTTTACCGTAGCAACAAAATCGTGCCGGGATCCTCGGTCTGCGTCTGTGAAATTTTACCAGGCATGTGGGAGTGAACTTAAAGACGCCCTTCTAATTGTAAACGCTGACGCTTTATGACTTTTTAAATGCCTGTGTGTGTGTTTTTTTTTTTTTTTTTTGCGTTGCAGGATTTGTCGATATCTTCTCCAAGTCGAAAGACCGCCTGGGAGCACACGCCTCAAAGATTCTGAAGTTTCTGCATCGAAACCGAATCCCCAGTAGTGCTATCCCTTTCCCTGTGTTGGAGGGCTACAACAGCATCTGCACCATGAGGTCCTCCGTGGTAAAGGACTTCTTGGACTTTCTTCTGCAGAAAGAGAAGGGTAAAGGCAGCTCATTTGGAGCTGTATTTAGTTCTTTTCATTGCATCATACACCTGTAAGCGTTCTGTTAAGTTGTAAAATGAACTCACCACCTTCATACAAAAACAGTTACAATAAAATGGCAGTAGATATGAGCTTGTCTTATGTGGTTTTGTATGGTCGTTGTATGTCTTACTGTATTCCCTAACACACCAAATATGTTGCTTGGATAAAGCGCGCAGTTTTTATGTAGAGTCATTAATTCCTTGACGATTATATAAATGCTTATAATTGTAATGTCAACCATGTAAGCTGTCTGCAAAATTATGTAATGAAACTGACAGTTTGAATTTCTCTTTACCATCACAGATTTAGACATCCAGTACAGAGCAGAGTTGAACCGTGACCCAGAGGTGGACAAGGTCAAAATCGTCACTCAGTGTTATAGCTTCATAGAAGCCTCATCCAATGCAACGGACATTTACAAGATGACAAATGGGGAAACTTCGTCGTTTTGGCAATCAGATGGAAGTGCCCGATCACATTGGATAAGGTATGACAGCAATGCACTGACATTTATTTATCTTCATCTATCATCTATATAATCATTATACTGGACCCACAATTTGATACATATTGCATCAAGGAAATATAACCTTTTCACACTGAAGTATCATTCAGTATGTATTACTCTTATTTCTTAAAGTCACAATTGATTTTTCTTAAGTCTTTTAAATGAAGGGAAAACGTACATTTTATGTTTCACCTAATCACAGCTGATGTTTAAAAATGCCAGTTTATATGTTGCCAAAATTACTTTATAAGTTGCATTGTGCATGTACCACCTAATTTACATTAATTTATACATGTCTCTTCCTCCCTCTTCTTTTTGTACATGGGTTAGTGATTCTATGAAAATGGTGCGGTTACGTTATGCATGCCAGTTAATGCCTGTTTACATGGAGATTATTGCAGTTTCTCGAAAACATAGATAAAAGGCTATTTTAAGGGGAGACGGCATATCACCGTTTGCAGGTTAAAGATGAAGCCCGACGTTGTGCTGAGGCGCCTGGCGATCGCAGTGGCCTCCAACGACCACAGCTACATGCCTCAGCTGGTGTCGGTGGCTGTGGGTAAAAACCGGCGCTCCCTGCAGGAGATCCGCGACATCCGCATCCCCAGCAACGTCACGGGCTACGTGGCGCTCCTGGAAAACGCCAACATCTGCCACCCCTGTGAGTGCCACCGGCCTCGCTTTTCTTTCTCATCGCTTTGTCTCAAGGAAAGTAAAAGAACACCTCAAGCTGGCATGAATGGCAATTTCTTATTGGTGTGCATTACAGTAGTGTAATGTTGAATATTGCATGGCCAAGTAGTTCCGCAGGTCAAAATAAATCTGCTCAAACGGAATCTCACAATTCAGTCAAAAAAAAAAAACAACTGAAAAAAATAACATTCTATATGTCCCACAAAGAGTTGTTGATGGTGGTGAAGTCTGGCACTTAACATTAGCCGACTTAGGTTAACTTGCTAGCTAACATAAACACTGAAGCGGGCCTCTCATAATGTTATATAAACCATTGCATTAGGAGCATTGCTGTTTTTATGTGTTCTGACTCATTGTTTGGAGGCTAGTCTGAAAATAATTGTGATGACGTAATTACAAAACAAGTTTTAAAAAATTTCTGTGCACCAAAACTTAACAAGGAAAAAAAAAACTGGAATTGACCTTTGAACTCACTACCTGTGTTTCTTGTTAACTGGATGTCTAAAGACAAACTCAATTGGTTTTGTTAATATTTTAAACAGACATCTGTGGGAAGGTTGCCAGTGTTGAACAAGCTTACTATCGATAGTGCCGCCACTTCCTGGAATCGAAGACAAGGGTACAATTAGCACCCGGAGAATACAACTTTGGTATTTGGCTCATTGTGCTAATTGTCTCTCTTGTCTGATGACTCAAGTTTGATCCCTGGCAAGGGCGGGTGGAAGCCTGGGGCGGTTAAATGGGGTAGTTTACACCAGAACCAGTTAAGTCTGGAGGCTGATTTATTAGGGGAATCTGGTAACGGTAGCTATGCAACCTTTAACATTTCCTGTAACATGACAGGTTTTTGTTTTAGCAATACATAATGACGAATTGTATGGATTCTATCAATGTTTGGCACAAATATATCTTGAGTGAATCCCATTGAGTTTAAATACAGAAAAGCAACAAAAACATCTTTAAACATTACTTAAACCACCTGTAAAACATAACCTGTAGTTACCTGCTTTTACCTTTACATACAATTCATTTACTCTTCCAAGCATCTAAATTTATTCTACTTAAAAATATGTTTAAAAATCAACCGGTAAAAGTAACCATAACCTCAAAATACCTTATTTTATGTAAACACGCGTGTACAAAAATATGTATTACCGATATTAGACTTTATATTAAAAAATAGCCGAAATTGCACAAAGCACATCAGTTTTACTGACGGTCACAAATATGTTGCAGAATCGGACGTTTCGCATTTGAGCCTAAAACATTTTTTTTAACCTGCCCCCCTGCCTCTCTCTCCATCAGACATCCAGATCAATATCAAGCGTTGCCTGAGCGACGGTTGTGACACCCGCATCCATGGCCTGAAGACAATGGGCTACCAGGTCACCAAAAACAAGGAGGTGTCAGTGTCTGACGCCTCGGCGATCTGGTACCTATCGCTCCTTACCTCCCTGGTGACCGCCTCCATGGAGACCAACCCCCTGCTTGCACAGACAGTCCTCCAGAGCACACAGTGAGTGCCTGTCGTCACCCCCGCCCATCGCTCTCCGTCTGTGGAGACCACGCTGCGGAAGTGGCGACCTATTACTCTCGTGATAATGCATTTTTTTGGCCACTGAATATCCAATTTAATTTATTTTTGCTAATGTTAAAAATTTCAGCATTTCAGGAGCAACGTAAGAAACCAGTGGACAATAGCCATTAAGTCACATGTTGTTTTGATGGAATCTGATTGGCCCTGACTGTGTGTGTTGTTCAAGCACTGTGACTTCCTACTTCTTATTAGTATTTTTTTCCCCTCCCTCAGAAAAGCTTTGCATCACATGCCACCGCTGTCCTTAACTCCAAGCTCCACCGAGTTCCCCAAGTTCTTCTCGCCAAACATTCTGGAGGAAGTGGATGCCTTTCTCCTCAGAATAGCAGAGTAATAACATATCTTTGCGAGGATGCAATATGCCAGTAGTTTCATCAACTTTCAAGTTTATTCCTTTTGTGAACAGTGATTGCTTAAATCGATTGATTGCTTTAAGGTTGCTTGGGTCTGTCTGGTAAATACTTTGTTAGTGTGGAAGTGGTTGAATTAAAAGACTGTATAGTAATCACAAATTTTAAAAAAACAAACAAACTTGTATGACTGTGAGTACAAATCCTGCCAGAGGTGTTTGTGTATCATGAATGTAGAACTGTGAGGGCTTTACAATTGACATTAGTGTCATAGACTATGGTAATATATTACTGTGTGAATACCATTATTTATTCAGTCACGTTCCTTGTGTCTGTTTAGTAGTTTCAGGGTTTAATCTGTAGAAGCTGGCTGCAGAAGTACACATTGTCTCGGATTTAGGGTGCATTTTGAGTGTGTGGAGAAAGCCCCAACTTGTTCATACTTGTGGCCGACAGTTGCTGCGTGACCCCTGATGCGCGGCTGACCCTGCTGGCGTTTGCCCTGGCCAGAGGAAGCGTGGCCAAGGTCATCATGTCCCTGTCAGGCATCAGTAACCACCTGGACACAGAGTACAGGGCCTCCTCGCTAATCACATCCTTAGCCACCGTCAGACTCAAACTCCTCTACAAGAACGGTAGGTCCTTCCGCCCTGTACTTGGCCATCTGGAACAGGGGGGGAAAAAAACTTGACGCTTATATTGGCATATTTCTAACAGAATTAGAAGCTCAAAACCATGATTCTGGCCCTTCCCAATTCAGCTGCAAAAATAAGAACAGTCAATGGATGTTGAAAAGTATTGTGGAAGTACAGGACCTCTCACGTATGTTGCACAGGAAAACCTCTCCAGCTCCATCTGCAGGCTTGTGACGTGAAGGGCAAAGAAGACAAATCAGGACCCGAGAACATGCTAACGGACACTTCCAACGGAGACGGTACGGCTGCAGTTTGTAGCCCAGTGTTGTGCCCCTATATATATATATATATATATATATATATATAACTCGCCATGATCAATAATTGTATCGATGATGGCAGTTCCAGAATTTGCATTATTTTCAAAGAGCTGTCAAGGCCACCTTCTCTCATTCCTCCATTTATCCGTCTGTGTTGTCTTGGACCTGGCTCCCATTTCCGGTATGCTCCAGGTTAACACTTCATTTGATGGCTTCCTCCGTAGGGTTCCTCACGGAAAGCGGACAGAAAAGAGCCAGTGTCATTTTATCCACCGAGGATCAGACCGCCTTCCAGGTCACTCAGATAAAGATTAAAGTGAGTCTTATTCACTTGTAATGGACCAAAAGGGTTTGTTTCCGTTTGTATTACCTCCAGTGTACTTAGATGAAGACTTGGGGAAAATGTAGGCCTTGGCACATTTGCGTGTTCTTGCTTCATGAACTTTTGTTTTACTGATTTTGGATTTTTATTAGGGCTGTCAAAGTTAAGGGGTTAACATGCGCGATTAATTTAAAATGTTTTAAAATTTTCAAAATTTTGTCGCAATAATGCTTTTTTTTTTTTTTTTTTTAGCCTAAAAAACCATATATAATTTTAGAATCATCCATAGTTAAAATAAAACTCCGCTCTCGCGCTTGTTTGTCTATCGACTGCTTCGATTTAGATATAGCTTTGCTGATTAAGTAAGCTTGAATGATGGAGAAAGCTGCTAAAGGGCTTTTAAATGGCCAGTTTTATTACAAAACCCTTACAGATGGGGCTTTGGATAACGGCAAAGTTATTTGCAGCTACTGTAAGGGTGAATTTGTGTATCACCGAAGTACTTCGAGTCTGAAGTATCATTTACAATCAAAACACAGTTTTGACGCCGGCAGCAGTAGTGAGAGGGCTAGCAATGCAGGACAGCAGCAGCCTACTCTTTTAGAGTTCGTGCGCTGGAGGAAAATGGACAAGTCAACGAGCAGCAAGCTAACAAACGCAATAGCGAACTTTCTGATACAGATTATTTTGTGTTTCTTTCCATTACAAGAAAACACAGTATGCCTTTAACATAACACACTGCTTTTTAAATGGATTTAGGGCCAAATTTGAGCACATTCAAAAAGTGCGATTAATCGCGATTAACTGCAGAAAATCATGCGATTAACGCGATAAATTATTTTAATCGTTTGACAGCCCTAATTTTTATCTTTATCTTTGTTCATGGCCCGTTCTGCTTCTCTATGCAGGTTCGTAAAGGAGCTATTGGTGCCAAATGTGGTCTGGTGTTTGCCTACAACGAAGGAGACGCATTTGATGCTGACAAGCACTTTAAGAGGTTTAAAAAGTATGATTCCTGGGACTTCAAGGGCTTCAAGGAGTTCGTAAAGAACAAGTAAGGAAATTCATAAAAATGTAAGCGTTTTGCCTGGTTTCATGTTGAGCACGTGAGACCTTTAGTAATATTCTCTGCACATCACATTACACAACTGTCATTATGCAGCTATTGGCAATTTCAAATACATTTGAAAGATACTAGAGGGATTCTGCCTGTGCGTATGCAGTTGTTTCCATAGAAACAGAGTGGATGTGGAAGTGTGCCCTAAAGTAGCTAGAGGTACTGAGACTGTTCCAACCATAGTAAGCTTCAGCTGTGCTATGTGATCCCACAGCACACAGATTTCAGAGCTCGGGGAGGACGAGCCCATCGGCTGGTTCGAGCTGGAGGACGACTGGAATGATGTGGAGATCAAGTTGCAACAGTGTAGGATTGCAAAGGTATGTCCTGGACTCACAGGAGCACCAGGCCTCCCGTAGGACGTCCTGTAGGGGGGTTTGAATGCAAAGCAAGACGACACGCAGTGTTTTATGCTGCCTTTTTAAAAACACTCCTGTTGATATAGTTTGTCCTATCACTTCTGTGCAGCAAGTTATGAATTGGTATACTATAACCAGTTGCATATTCTAATCTGAACCTACTAAAATAAAATAATATGCTTGCGTCTGGCAAGACTTGCTGTATGTCCTGACCGATTATCACCTTTGTCCTGAAAAATGGGTAGAAAGATGTACTGGGAGGTCATAGATAGTTATATATATTTATAAGTTGGTTTTGGTGTTGATGTAGCTGGGAGAAATAATACTGGTGGCTTTACAAACATGATTAAAGTTAATATTTTGCAGATAGTCATAATCTCCATTTCGAAATACAAAGGTTGTGATGTTAATTGCATATTACATGCAAGGAAAATCCCTTGTACACCATGGAAATGTTTTATTGTATGGCTCATGGATATGTTTTCAGTTGCCTTGTTTATTTTTCCTTATAACTGCATCTGAAGGTAGTACATTTTCAGAACTTGTTGACATCATGAATACTGCCAGTAGTCTGATGCAAACACTTTTTTTTTCCCTACTCTCCTAAAACCCTTCTCATCTGTAGTTCCGTGTTGCAGCTGGCTTGTACAACTCCCACTGGGCTTCATTTTGTAGACTTGCTCTAATTCTTCCACTGTACAGCTTGTTTCACAGACACAGCAGGCTCCTCAGAGGACTGAGATCAGAGGTGCATGCTTTCGACCAATGAAACTGCAGAGGAAGTGCTCTGAACCCAACAGTCCCAAGCAATGGCATTGGTGTGTGATGAACGGGATAGTTGTTGACTTCAGCCTTTGACCCGATGGCCTCTCTTCCCCCCACAGTACCTGATGGTGAAGTTCCTGTGCACCAGGCAGGAGACTGCAGAGCGGCTGGGCGTCCAGCAGCTGGCCTTCAGTGGGTACCTGTGCCCCGGGTCCGACCGCCTGGAGTCGGACGACCTGACCCTGCTT
Organism: Hiodon alosoides; assembly: GCA_025775065.1. Classification (NCBI taxonomy): domain Eukaryota; kingdom Metazoa; phylum Chordata; class Actinopteri; order Hiodontiformes; family Hiodontidae; genus Hiodon; species Hiodon alosoides. The sequence goes on along the minus strand of JAOYSI010072896.1, from coordinate 8,671 downwards.
GGGGGGAGTGCAGACGGGGACCCCATCACTGGCCTCTCCCTGATCAAGAAGACCCTCTTTTTCATCCAGCAGCTCACAGGAGACACGGTACGTTACCCACCGGCCCCGTCTGCCGTAGGGCCTGGCTTTGGGAAGGGAGTGCATCCTTCTCTTCATGGGGAACCCGCCTGTGCCTTGTCCTTTTGTTCTTTTCTATCTGGGTTCTAATGTTAACAATCCATTGTGGAAAATTTACATTTTTTGGTATGTTTTTGACTGTCAAGGTTCTCCAGGATGTGTCCGTCTTCAAACAGAAGTTTCTGTTGGATTTCAGTGGGCTAGACCTGCAGCTGTTCTGGGACTTTTATAATAAACTCAGGAAAATGTGAGTATATGAGTCAAGGGGGACTTGTTATTTAGTGGAAAATATGTCATGACAGACTGTCACATTTTCTTTATGCATTGAAAATGTGTACTTTGGTTACTAATGCAGGTCTGGTTTGTAACTTCCATAATTGCACAGCCTGTAATGGAGGTAATCATTTACGGTCATTCATGTCATAATGTTTCTTCACTGAAAATATTTTTTGAAATAAATACTTACTTATGTTAAAAACTAGTGAGACATATTTATGTCTGTTTGAAATGGTAATCCCACACGGAGACATATTTGCAGAGGACTGTAGATTTAAGATTTTTGTCATGCTAATTGCGAGAAAAAGCTTTGTATGTACTCTACTGCCTAAATGGCCATAATTATTCCAGATTCACATGATGTTGTTTGTTAAATGCAATGTGCGAAGTGAGTCTGCACAGTAATGTGTAGGTGGGTTGCCACATCACACATTATCTGGAATTTCTTCAACACCTAAGTGCTGTGGAGATTTTTGCTGTATAACTAGGGAACTTTTTCCGGCGTCTGGTTAGATTCATGAGATGAAAATATATTCTAAAATAAATAATGTAGTGTGCTGTCAGGATGGTGAGTGATCACACGGGGGGTGCTGTATTCCGTGCTCTGGTAGACCCACACATATTTCTTTAAACTAATACAAACCAACCAGAAATGACTAGCATCCGTGTGTGCTCTTGCTAATGAACCATTCCTATCGCTTTTCCGATCATCTGAGGACCAATCAGCAGGGAGGTCTTTTGGCCAGGACTCTTCTTCCCTGCCACAATGTCCATTCAGTTATTAAACTGCAGTCGTTAAAAGAAATGACATGAATTTAACATGAGTCTTTAACCATGCTGTTCAGTGTGCTCAGCTCTGGGCTCCAGCTCCATCACATGTGCGCCTGTTTTGGTTTATTTAATATGGTTTTACAACAGCAACGTTATATAATCTCTTAGCTACATTTTTGATCTCTCCAGCTTTATTTTTATGTTTTGCTGTTGTTGCGGCGTTATTCAAAAAAACAAAAAAGAAGCAATATTTTGGGGGTTTTGCCCTTTTTTAAGCTAAAGCCCACCTTTTGCACCTTCCGAGGTTTCTCGGGTTGTTTTGTCTGAGACGAGTTACGTTCCCGAATCCACCCCGTTTGAGCGTAAATGATTGTTCCTCCGCTTTGTGGCCAGCGACGGCGAGGAGGTGATGAAGACCAGGCTCCTGCTGCTGCAGCTGCTCCAGAACTGCTTCCCCGTGTTGACCAGCCCGGCGGAGGGCAGGGGTGCGGACGAGGCCTCCAGCAGCGTGGAGCGCCACCCGGCGGAGGTGGTGCGCCAGCTCTACGCTCACCTGTGTGAAGGTACGGGGCCGCGCCGGTTACATGGGCGTCATCAGATGCAGGGACTGCTATTGTGGTGGGCTAGCATGCCAGCGGTCACACTTTAATATTTACTTCTGTAGTCCATTTTAAGAAAATCTTATCTGGTGAATGGGAAGGGTGTGGATTATACAATGCGGCATATGGTTCCTAAATAAATAAAATTGTTCTTATCATGAGCAGTTGTGGATGGTCCAATAAGGGAAACGGCTGTGGAAAAAGCCCAGCGGAAGGAGGCAGCGAAAGCCATTCTGACTGGAGCGGCCATCTTCTTCCCTGATAAACAGAGTAGGAGGGATAAGCTCTTCAGTATGATGGTGAGCGAGCTGCCCGTCGTCCAGGGCCATGGAGATGTCTGTGTTTGATTCCCCTCATAGCATCTCGGTAATCGGTCTTCTTTTTGGCTATCTCTGAAGAAAAACATCTCCGCTGAGGATCAGCCGCAGTCTGTGAAGCTGACCTTTGAGTCTCTGTGTAACTACTTCAGGCAAGTGTCACGTGGGATCCTTTGATTCCTGTTACGCTGGCGATCCGCAGAGTAAAAGGAATGTTCTTGACCGTGATTTGTGCTTCCTGCAGTGATCAAGATCCCAGTGGCTTGCTCCTGCTCCCCCCCAAGGGGGCGCCCTCGGACTTTGACGTTGCACCCATCCTGAATGTCATGGACATGCTGCTCCTGGTGGCCACCCGTCAAGTGAGTCTCTGTTATCCTCTGTTATGAAAGCAGTTTACTCGAAGCCTTCCTTTAAAACCTTATTTGCAAAAGACAGAGGAAGAAGTTATTCAACAAAGTATTCCTAGAAGAATTTCAGTGGTTATGAAGGATGGCCATATTTTACCAGTGGTTCATATTAAGATTGTTCATGAATGGGCTATTTTAAGCCTGTATTCTTTTTGATAAAGGTGTTTTCGCGTCCTGTGAGGGTTAGGGCTAGCTTTAGTTTTCTTGTGGATCATAGAAAAACATTGCATGTGTGTGCGACTTTAGCACAACGTTGTTGTAATGGTTGAGCTGACCCTCTCTCTTTGTTTTTTTTTTTTTTTTTTTCCCCCCCAGTGCGAGGTGATGATTGTGGACGACGGCGGAGGGGAGAGCGGTAAGGTGCTGCTCTCGCTGTTCTGGGCCCTGCAGGGAAGTCTGCTGTCTTGGTGCTACCTGCAGCTCAAAGGTGGACCTGACACGGCATCTGACTTGGCCAGGGAAATCCTGCTTAAGTGTGAGTATCGTCACTAGATGGCGATGCCCGTCTTTCTATTAGTCCTGGGTGTGGCCTCTCCTGTTCTGGCAGCCGTCGGCCTCACCTGGAGTAAAGGCGCATGGCTGAGACTGCTCTCTTCCTCAGATGTTGACCAGTTTCTGACGGGCACGCGGACCATCCTGGTGTCCCTGCTGGAAACGCACGGTGGAGCTGAGATAATGGACAAACTGAGCAGCTCAATCTTAGCCATGGCAACCAGACAGCTGGTACGGAGTGAATGTTGGCCACTGTTCTCACTAACATGTCTGCGCTTCACAATTTTCTGGCGAATTCAGAGGCAGATCCTGTCCCTTTGCATTAGCCGATGAATGCGTTTAAGGCTTGGAACGAACACCGAAGTCATTCTGGTGTCTGTTATTGGGTTATTTTATTTCTTTCAGACCATTTTTCTGTTGGAACTATGTTCCTTGGACATCCCTCACTGCGCCTTGCTGAAGAGCTTCTCCTCCTTGGCAGAACTGCTCAAAAAGTTGTACAATGACACGGAAGACATATTCTCTAAGGTATTCTTTCCTGTGGGCTTGGACGGTCGCAGCAGCGAAGTTGCTAATGTGGAATCACTCCGCCATCTTTATTCATTGTTTGTCTCTTGTATTATGAGCCATTTTCTCACATCAGCTGTAGGATGATTTAGTGTGACGTTTTTTGTTGTACGTTCTTGAATATCTAATTAAAACGTTCCGTTCCTTCGGTACGTAAAGTGACCTGTTGTTACTATGGGAGAATTCAAAATTTTCCATGTGTTCCATGTTGATTGTATTGCCTCAATGAAAGTCACCAAGAGCGCCTGAAAGGGAAGGAATGAAATAAGTAGGTCGTACGTGGTCTTGTTTCAACCCAACTGATGAAGTCATCACCTCTGTCCATTTCTCTTGACCACACATGACCGCCAGGTGGACATGGAGAACTGCCAGCAGCCCCAGCAGCCTGTGGTGCTGAAGACCTGGAGTATGGAGTCCCCCCACAACTACGACAACAGCAGACACGAGACCACCGTCTTTGTGTGCCCAGGGGCCACCTCCTTCGAGGTGGAATTCGACGAGCGATGCGAAACCGAGAAGAGGTGTGGGCAGAACCGCGTGGAACCGCATCTTGACATTATACCAGTTTGTGTGGCAACCTGACTTACACTGTCTGGGTCCATTTTAGTTTTCAGTGTATCGGCAGGTTTAAAAAAGCACTGTCTATAGGCCAGTGGATGTTCTGTACGCGGTTTGGACAGCCGTGGCGCCGCTGGATTAGGCATGTTGGATGAATTGCTTTCATGTCCTTTGGTACATCAGATACGACTATTTGGAGTTCACTGACGCCAGGGGTGGGAAGGTTCGCTACGACATGAAGGTCGGAACGGAGAAGTGGCCGAAGGTAGGACTCTCACACGTCAATAGCCCCGTGGTTGCTGTTCTCTCACGTGAAAGCCCTCTAACGGACCGGTTTTGCCATCCCCAGAAGGTGACTTTTAAAGCCGGCCCCCAGCTGCAGTTCCTCTTCCACTCGGACAGCAGCAACAACGAGTGGGGCTACAAGTTCACCGTCACGGCGCACGGCCTCCCCGACATCACCGTGTCCTGGGTCTCTGACCTGCAGCTCCTGGTGTCCAGGCTGATGGGCCGGCTGGCGTCTCGGACCATGGCCCTGAAGTCTCCCTGCGGTGAGTGGGCGGTCGGGGGGTGTTGGCCCGCCTGGCGTCCACAGGCGTTTTTGGGCCGTGCGCGCGTCTCCCCAGGAAACCGCCAGTGCTGCAGGTTTTTGGGCAATGATGTCTCTATGATCCCGACAGAAATTCGGTGTGTGAAGGAGCTCCCTGCTGGAAAGATGAATCACATCCTGGCCTCCCCGCTGTGGAAGCCAATGTTCCGACAGGGACTGTGTGATGCATGGCCTGACGGCAACGGCTCGCACATCACTGTGGAGGGAAACGAGGTAGTGTGTACCGACCTAGCCGGGAAGCATTCACTGATAATGTTAGGAGCCTGTCAGTAGGAATGAGTAATGTGTTTCCACTGCACAGAACAGGCTGTTCGAAAATTTCTCAATCAAAGGTTGATATCAGGACATTTCTTTGAGGGCCAATTAGCAACCGATTTTAACCTAGAATACCAGTTTGGGGGTTTTTATTTTTCAAATAATGACTTCAATTAAACAAATGAAAAGCAATGTTGAATGGAAAGAAAAACAGACCCCAGAGGCCCCCATAGAAGTGGGGTGGGCAGCCCCCGGCGTTCAGTTGTTATCAAATTAGTATGCAGGACTTGGTGATTGTTGGATCATCTTTTTAAAGCGTTATAAATTCTGTTTGTTAACATTTTGGTGGGGTTTGTCTCTGTTGGATTTGTAGGTCGACGTTTGTCCTAAAGAAGACTTTGTTAGCTTCCTCATTAAATTTGCCCACTGGGATCCCTCCCAAGGGTCTTCAGAAAGCAGTTCAGACCTTATGTCGACACTCATGCTCGCCTGCAAGACGCAGCCAACCAGGAATGAAGTTGTTGGCGGTTCAAAGGTCGACCAGGCGGTGAATGCCATCTGGGCCTGCATGGTTTATCACACTCCAGTTCTGCGCCATGCTCTGAAGGACTATGGTAATTCAGCTGGATTCAGTTGTGGCAATGGAACCCGGTGCTGACATGCGCCAGGCATAGCACGTTAACGATAAAATCCAAATTTCTAGCGTATGCTGGGCGGCAGGGGAGTGATTCAGATCGCATTCACACTTCATTAGGTTGTATGTTTCCCTTTGTTTTGTGAACAGTTGCCCAAGGAGGTCAGGCCGGTTTCAGTGAGGAGTTTGTGCAGGTGTATGCTCTTGCCGAGGGGATCAGAACATGGATGGTTAGTTGGAAAAGTAGTTTTGCTTAATATGATTCTAGCCATTAAAACAGCCAGCAAGTTGTTATTTTAGTTATGTGTATTCCATTGGTATTGGTTAAATTATGAAATAACGAATAACCTGGTAGGTTTTGCACTGATTTTTGAATGTATGTATTTTGGTTCTCAGCTTGAAATGAAACAAAGGTATCTGGTTGGATTAATGAACCCATCGGACGAGAAAGAGGAGGCTCAAAGTGAAGTCAACATAGAGTCGTTAGGTGAGCAACTCTGGGTTAAATCTCTATGCTATATAATCACCCATTTTCATTCTAGTGCATGATTTGTGATCTCATTACCCTTCTGCTCATACTTTTCTGCAACTGACACTCGCTGGTCTATCTTTGCAGCGGACGCCTGCATTGCCAAAAGTCTCCTCCTGTTCAGGTTCAGCCCCTGCCGAAGTCAGCAACAGGACGGCGATGCAGGGCAGGCCTCCGGGGGTAAGGATCCCGCCCCCCTGCTCCTCAGGTCCGTCTCCATATCTGAGGGAGACTTTCAGGCCTGCCCCCAGTTCGCGCCCCAGGCGAGCGGGGCAGAGCCCAACGGCGATGCCTCCTCTCAGGAGATCAGCCACCCCTCCAGAATACGCTCCCAAAGCTCCTCTGCGTCCGACCCGGGGCCTGCCGGTGTCCTGGCCACGGGCTCCCACGGAGGGTCTGTCGAAACCCCGCTCCCGCTGGCCGGCGACCCGGCCTCCCCCTCAGGTGTCCCCCGCAAAGCGGCCTTCGGCAAGGGTCGTCTGCGCCTGCTCTCCTTCCGCTCTGTGGAGGAACCCCGCACTGCCCAGTCCATCAAGGAGCGTTTCCCCATCCTCAAGCATATCATGTGCTTCATGAAGGATCAAACCATCTCCCAAGCCAAGTAAGCCTCCAAGCAGATTGGCCGTCAGATCATCCAACTGAATATTTATAGTCGTAATTGTATTGCTCTAAGGGTTGTTAAAAAGGAATGCTGTTGATCTAGTGTGTCTGTGTCTGTGTCTGTGTGTGTGTGTGTGTGTGTGTGTGTGTGTGTGTGTGTGTGTGTGTGTGTGTGTGTGTGTGTGTGTGTGTGTGTTCCACATACAGTGTCCTACAAGTGCTGTCCTTGAAGAAGACCCAGGCTCTCAGTGTGTGTGAAGTGCTGAAAACCGTACAGGAGTGCCTGCGTTCCCTCGGCAAGCCCCACCTCTTCCAGGCCCCCTGCATCCTGTTCCTCCAGGAGCTGCTGGCCTGCCAGAAGGACTTCACCAGGTATGGGCCGGCGGCCAGCCATCATGGGAGCTGGAACGGTGGACAGGCGCCAGTGGCCAGGAATGGAAAGTTTGAATGTGGCGTGCTGGCTATGTAGCGCCCCTGCTGCAGATTTTATTGGAAAAAATCACAGCGGGTTTTTGGTTGGACCAGGCTTGAAAGAGATTCCTTAACTTTCCTCTCTAAGCTTGACAAAGGCCAACCAAAGAGTGACAGAGTGACATTATTCGGAAAAATAACCCTAGTCTTACTTTAAACACTGCCTTTTTAATATCTTTGGTGGGATACTCATTGTTTTACGTTGTATCTAACACCAGACTAAGCCAAACTAAGTTTAGGTGAGCGTTATATGGTACTGGAATATCACCAAAATGCCCATCAGCAGAACTTGGATGAGAAACTATTAACCATCAGTCTGACACCCTTTTGTTCTCTGAAGAAAATACTCGTTCTGAATTTGCCCGAGGAAAATATTCCTAGAACACCTGCTATAGACAGTCATGAGGCTGGTATACTTGGCATGGAACGATCATAAAGATTTTTCACCATTCGAGTTTTGGCGGCCCCGTCTTGGAATCTGTCAAAGCGGATTTTCTTTTAATAACACAGAACTGTTCAACAGGTCTATTCCTGGTTTACCGTTTGTGTGGAAAATCTGCGTCAAAAGAGCTTTTACGTGCAGTGGCCTCATTCACAAAGTTTAGATCCTGGCCCTGTGGAGCTTTTACTATTTTCTTTTATGTATATATTCTATTTTTTCTGGGGAGCAGGTGCAAGGAACTGCCATCCAATCATAAAGCAAATTAATTTAACTGAGTAATTAATAGCTGAAGTTGAATGAAAATCAAATGCTTTCCAGCCTTCTGGTCCGGGCATGCTGAGCCCTCAATTATACTCCTGGCATTTATCTATTTCAGAGAGCAGTGGTTGTCCCATTTTAGTAGTCATTGATTGATAAAATCGATAATCATTTCAAATCCAAACTTCAGCTGTATTTCTTCAATGGTAGACGCTGACAGGTTTTGTTTCTTGTTGTTTGGCAGTTACTTTGCCCAGCTGTCTGGCAGCGGGCAGGAGCTGTGTGAACAGGTCCGGCTGTCCTATCACGAGCTGGTGCTGATGCTGGTGGACGCGGTGCAGCGGTTCAACGCGCTCAACGAGAAGTACGCACGACTCAGACATTGGGGCCTTCCCAGATCTGGTGTAGCGGTCGCTAACCCCCCCCCTCCGTGGTTCCTTACCCTCTCCAGGGCCCTGCTGCCTGCCCTCTCCTGTGTGCAGACGTGCCTGCTCCACCTGCTGGACATGAGCTGGGAGGCCCAGGACCTGTCGCTCTTCCTGGACATCAAGCTCCCGGACCTCCTCCTGGCCATGTCCCAGGAGAACATCAGCGTCCACGACATCGCCATCAGGTAGCGAGCGCGGGCGCCCCCTTCAAACGTCCTCCGTCAAGCGGAGCCGTCAGCGCTGTATCCTCTAGCCTCTAACCAGCCCACCGGGGGGGTGGGGGGGGGGGGGGGGGGGGGGGGGGGGGGGGGGGGGGGGGGGGGGGGGGGGGGGGGGGGGG